>QANX01007655.1:362249-377665 GCA_003254975.1 Ochetophila trinervis
TATATATATATATATATAATAATAATAATAATAATAATAATTTGAAAATAAATAAGTATTGCAGTAATTAAAGTACTTTATAATGAAAATAAAAATAAAGAATATTTCAAAAAATTAAACTACAGCAGGAATAAGGCACTAAAAAAAAATCTTAAAAGAACATAAACAATTTTTTTTTTTTGTCAATAAAAACATAACAATTGACTTTTCACTAAAACAAAAACATGTTATATACAACCATAGCCAAAAGACATGATAAGCGGGTTTTTGGATACCTACGTATCATAAAAACATATGGGAGGTTGGATCGAGGTGAAAATTTTAGCCAAATAAGTACGATGGGTTCTCTAGGCTCATCGTATTAATTTAAACTAGAGACAACAGTTAGCTAGAGCCCATCGTATTACCTTTGGTTAAATACGATAAACCAAGATAACCAGTCGTATTCATCCATATAATGCCACGAATCACTGTCATATTAATTTTATGGGTTAATACGACGAGCCTCTATTGAGCTTGTTACACGTTGTATGATACATGATACTGGTTAATAGGATGGTCTTTAATGAAGCACTTCGTCTTGACACGACCAAGCTAGAAACTTGTCATATTAGATGTCCCATTTTCCCTAAGTCTTGTCAAACTCTATCTCCTCCTTCCTTTTTCTTTCAAAGTCCAAAACCGACACCAATGTTGTGCCTCCGCACTATTTTCTCTCTCGTTGGCTTAAGATATGATTTTCTTTCTTCCACGATTCATCTTTTGAAATCACTTGGTTGGATTTTCACAGTGCAACACCACTTTGTTGGATTCGGAGTGCATCCCTAGCACCCTAACTTGGCCAGATCTATGGTACGTGCATGTGTAAAATATCTCACGACTGACATTCCATCATCAGAAAGCTGAGCTGGTAACTGACAAGTCATTACGCAAAAAAATTCAAAAAACACCAATTCATATAAGAAACATAACGAATTTATCTTAGAGAATATATGTCTCGGCATGATCACCTTCGTCAAAAACTCTATATCGGAGGAAAGCTATTACCTTGGCCAAAAAAGTTTAACATTAATTTCAGGCGCGGAGCCATACTAAATCATCTATAACCGTAAGGAATCAGATTTTTCCAGATTCTCTCCTGCAAATAAGGGACCATGGTGATCATGAATTTATAACTAAACGGCATAATCAGCATCTCACAAGATTTGGAATACCAAATCAAAATCCAGTATCTATTTTAAAATACAAAATCCCTAATAAACTTGAAATATGGCGACAAACATTATCAAAGAGTCTTTATAAAATAGATATGTTATTCCATTTTTAAAGTACAAGCTACTAAAAACATGAGGCTGCAAAAAAGACTCCACTTTAAAATATACGACTCATGTGATGGACTGTCTTGGGGCAGAATAAATCAGGTGCCAAGATATCTTCCCATTTTTCTTATTTTGCAAATTTCAATAATTTCTACCACAACTAGGATGGTGCTAAATTGTGCATCTGATAGTATGTTTCTTAATTTCTCTCTATATCTCTCTCATAGTCTATCATCATCTTCTCTAGATCTGTCTCACTCCCCACTTAGCCAGATCTCTATAGATCTATCATCTTCATGTTCTTTGGATACTCGAACACCTGCTTTGTTGGCACAAACGCCTTGGCTGCCCTCATCCCCATGGTCTAACCTCTGCTTCTACGCCGTCTCTTAAGCTTCTTTCTCCGTCTTTCTCTATATCCTTCTCCTCTTATTTGCTTCCTTAGAAAACATAGCGAATTCAAAGAGAAAAAATGCAGATCAAAAGCACAACTAAATTCTGAGACTTCAATTAATTCTCAATTTTTTGTTTTATTTTATTTTATTTTTAAATTTGGTTGATTCTTAATTTCTTCAGGCGAACAACTGGTAGCAAATTCTTGTAATTAAAAATCTAATGAGTTCAAAAGAGACTTGATTTAACCATCTTGATGACCTCCACAGCCGCCTCTGCATTGTAAAACAAAATCTTTTAATTTTGTTTTATATATGTGTATACATAACAATGTTAGGCATGATGATGTATTGTCACTAAAAATTTAATTTTATATTAAATTTGAAAATGTCTTTACTGAATAGTTTATTGTTAATAATTATAATTTTCAGTTTTGTCACTAAAATATATTTTCAATGAAAATCGTGATAAAAATTCTATTATGATGTCCTGATAATAGCATCTCTGTATATATATATATATATTTATATAATATATGGATGATTATTTTTAGTATTAATTTATTTATATATAAAGTTATTTCCCTATGTTTGTTTGCAGTGAAGTTATAAAGAATCGACTGCCAACCGATGTGATATTCCAAGTACTTATAGGTAAACATATCAGTTGGTTTAAAAAAATTAAGATGTTCTAATTTGGTTCGTTTCAATTTATGAAAATTCATCTTAAGTCTTGGAAAATGCAGAATGTAAAGGCTAGCCGTCTTTGATGTTGCTATCAGTTTGGCTCTCTGTCCTTCAAAGTCCAAGAAGCAAACGATAAAACAGAGGCCCTGCGACTTTTTTTAATACTTCCTTTTAATCAATTACATGATATTTATTCCTTTATGTTTTTCCAAGTAGAATTACGTTTATTTGTACTTAGATTCAGTTTGAATTCTAAAATTTGGTGTTTCCTGTATGTTTTTAAATTTGATCTGGATACTTTGAAAATATTCTTTTTTATTTTTATTTTTATTTTTGTATGGTTATTTATGACGGTCCATTTATATGACCACCATTTTTGTTTAGTATATATACGACGAGCCAATTTTTTTAAGCCTATGGTTTTAATCTTTTTTTTTGGTAAAACGTATTGTTTTAATCCTTATATACATGCGTTTACGGAGATTACATGGATGCTATTTTTGATATTTGATACGAAAAATCTGTGATATAGATAAAAATTATACATTATGAAAAAAAATTACATAATATAAAAAAAAATATATATTATAGAAAAAATTACATGATATAGAAAAAAATTACATATTATAAAAAAATATATATATATTATAAAAAAAAAATTACTTATGAAAAAAAAATTACATAAATTTAAAAGGTTTCATGCAGAAAATCTGTATTGATTTTTAAAAAGGCTGACCGAAATAAATTCCAGTTTTTAATAACATAAACTTTATGTACAGATGTTAAATTGGAAAATGAAGATTTCATCTATATGCATACTTGATCACCCAAAATTTAAAATGCCATTATGGCCTTTTTTTTTTTTTGGTAATAAATGCCATTATGGCCTTGATTGTCTATAAAATGGTTTAATTTTATTTTTTTACACGAGTGTGACGTTTCTTTTTTTATGTTTTTTTTTAAGTTTCGCAATTGGTTCATCTATACTCTATAGTCAACTATTTTTTTTTTTTCAGATAATTAATCGGATTAACTTGGATATGTGTGATTAAAAAAAAAAAAAAAAAAAGCCTTATTGCCATATATATTAAATAATAGAGTGAGTAGCATCCCGTTTCTCAAATTCCTATAGATCAAGCTGGCCTCCAAGTGCTACTGCTGTTTGTTTATTCAATAAATTCTTAAATATATATTACATAAAAATATTTATATCCAATTTTGCACTTATGAGAATTTTTAAAAAATTGACAAATAATAATTTATTCAACTATTTATTATGTCAACAGTATTATATTCTATTATTGCTGCAAAACTAAAGAATCTGAATAACTATTCTATTCCACAATTTTTTATATTGAGGAATTACTAATCTACTAACTATTTTTCCATCCAAATATAAAACTAAACATAGTAAAATGTTACACGATATAATATAATATAATAATTTGTAGGATTCAATAAAAAAACATATTACAATGGATTATAATCTGTTAAAACAATAAATTAGGATTAAAAAAATTATGAAGTTAATTATTTCTTTACATTTAACTTTTTACTTTATTTAATTTTGTTTAGATAACTATGAGACTCGTATCTCATTGCTTTGAAAATGAACAACTTTATATCTATTTATATATTGATGTTTTGTTCTAGATTTTATTTTTTTTATATTGGATGTGCAATTTTATTTTAGTTTGTAATATTTTAAATTTTTTAAAATTGAAAAGTGTAGTAGATGTTTTTTTTTTTAATTACAAAAGATATTTAATATAACTTTAATTTGTAATATTTTAAATATTTTAAATTCATAATTATTAATCATGTTCATGCATGAGTTTTAGTATGATTTTTTTATATGTTTAGCTTATCATTTGAACATGTATTATTTTAAGTAAAAATAAATAAAACAAATATTTGGAGGCCTACTAAACACGAGTAACACGGTATGATATGAACATGGTTCAACACGAATGCTTAACAAGTTGAGTTTGAGAGAAAAAAATTGACACGAACACAATATGACACAAACATAGTTAAACACAACACATTGTCTGGCCTACCTAAAACATTTTTTTAATGGCCATACTAATCAAATTCATATATCTTGTTAAATTAATTATTATTTAGTAAATTAATATTTTATTTTATTTAAAATAAATTGTTACATTTAAATTTGATACTTCATACATTTTTTTTTAATTTATCCTTGGGGGGGCTTCTTAAATTAAATATTGAGAAAAATCTATAACTTAGTTTATATTTAAAATATAGATAATTTCATAAAAAAAAATTTTTTTGTTAAACTGGGGGCTTAGCCCAAGAAAAAACTAAATAAGCCAAAAATCCATTACATCTTTAGCATCTGCAATCAATCTTCTCAAAAAATCTAGAAGATAATACAAACAAGAAAAACCAAAGACTAAACTATGATTATTTATGACCAAAGCATCAGCAACCTTATTGCATTCTCTTAGAACATGTTGAATTCTAATATCAATTCCAATACTGATAAATTTCTTACAACTTCTCACAAGACCAGCATAGGGATGTAAATCATCTATATCAAAATTCATCCAAGACACAATAACACTAGAATCTAATTCCACAATCAAATTCTTGAATCTCAAATCATGAGCAAGTCTTAACCCAAATAACAACCCCTATAATTCAGCAAGAATTGCATTTCCATTACCAATATTAGCCATAAATCCAGCCACCCATATACCATTATCATCTCTAAACACCTCTTCAGCTCCAGTAGCTTTGGTTGAAGTAATGAAATTACCATATGTATTCAGCTTCATCCATTCATTAGGAAAAGGTTTCCATGAACACTATTTTATAATTTTCTCTTGTGTCTTACTGACCAAAATATTAGCCTTGTGCATCTCCACAACAAAATTCTTGATCACAACTTCAGCATTAATAGGTCAGCAGAAATCCTTATCAAAAATTTGTTTACACCTCCACATCCAACAAAACCAGCAGCAAACAGAGAAAAAAACTCTCTAATCACACTACCATCCCTCCACAATGAAGAATTTCTTTTTCTCCACAAAATTATCCCTCAGCCATTCATGCCAATTACTAACAAAGAAGTTAGATATCATATTTGATGCCCCTAATCTTTGCCAAAGTTGTCTAACTTTAAAGCAATCTCTAAGAACATGCAAAACATCCTCCTCATATTGAGAACAAATAGAACATCTACTCTCAACAATCAAACCCCTGTTTAATCTATTTTTGTTAGTTAACAACTTATTATGCATCATTAACTAACACAAAAACTACACTTTAGGAATTATATTTAAATGCCAGATTCCCCTACCATTCCAAAGATCCTTTTCATCACTTCAACCTTCCAAAAGATGATAAGCTAATTTAACAAAAAAGCTTCCCCTGTAAGAATAAGATCAATTCAATTTATCTTCTAAAAACAAATCATTAGACATAGAAATACTTATTATTCTAGCCATCACCTCCATAGGAACCATAACACATCAATATTCCAACAACCATTAGAAATACAATCAGCCATTTTCATATTCCAATCGATATTAAAGTTGTCAATCTGCATATCCTTCAAATTCCTTTCTTTCATCCATTTATCCTCCCAAAAAGAAACTTTCCTTCCATTAGCTAGCTGCCACATACAACCTTTGCTTAATTCAGTTAGACCAGCCTTAATGCTTTTACAAACCACTGATCCAGTATTATAGAAAGCCTTCCCATCTTTATACCTTTTATTTAGCACCTCAATTTACAAGCTATCCCCACCACATTTAAACCTCCAAGCAAGTTTCATAAGAAAAGCCAAATTCATACTATTGGCTTTCCTTAAACCCAATACTCCTTTAGTTTTAGATTTGCATAACAAATCCCATTTTAACCAGATGAATTTTTATGGCCTCCACAGTCCCACTCCAAACAAAGTTTCTACTCAATTTGTCAATTTCTTGACACACATGAACATGGAATTTAACAAGTTGCATATTATAAACTGGAATAGAATTCAACACAGCTTTAGTAAGAGTCACTATCCCAGCCAAAGACAATGTTTTAGCCTTCCAATTAGCCAATCTTCATTTCATTTTTTCCAAAACTCCATTGCAACTATTTGAACATCTACCATCACCATCTATAACAAACCATAAATACTTCCCCACTTCATTAGTTATTTGAATGTTTGTCAAACTTTTAATCTCAACCTTAACTTTATTAGAGGTACCTTTAGAGATGAATAAGTTTAACTTATCTTCCTTTGCAATTATTAAGCAGGACTGGTAAACTTATCTTTTAAATTCTTTGCATATATATGTTAAACCTAATTAATTAGCAGTGAATTCATCTCATCTTAAATTACTCTCTTCCTTATGTAATTATTTTATTTAATGTTTGAATATTTTAGTTCTTAGTCTTGGCTTACTTTCTTGTAACCCATCAATCAATTGTTTTTAGTTTAATTAATATAATTAATCAACATAATAATTAATTCTTCTTTTGGTATAGGATTTTTAGACAGCAATAAGTTTTTCATTTTAAATATTACTTCCAAAAGAAAACAGTATACACTCAATTCCAATTCTTATATATATATATATATATATATATAGAAAATAAAAATCATAAGCAAAATATGGATACTACTATACTATATTTTAACTAAAAATCTCGAAAATTATAAATAAAGAAATGGATAGATAAATTAATGGAGGTTTCGCTGGAAAATTGGTGGCAAACGGAGTGCACGTGAGTTGCTGCGCTGAAAGTACAATCAATCCCACGTAATCAGTAAACTCATTCACGCTTTCCATAATAAAATAATAATTTTTTATTTTTTTATTTAAAAAAATTAAAAATGAAATTGAAAAAAATGAAGGGCGTTTTTACGTGTTTAGCGTGTACGGCAAACATCTTCAACAATCATTTAATACCTTATAAAATAATTGACTTGAAAACTTCGTTTTTCTTCTTCTTCCCGATTCTCTTCCATCTCTCACTCTCTTTTACTCTCTGTTCTTTCTCACTCAGCCTCATTTTTTTCTTTTCCCACTCTTTCTCGCTCTTTTTTCTTTCCCGAGAAAATTACCGAACTTCTTTCTCGCCGGGCAAACAAACAATGAAGCACCTAGCCACCACCGCCACCGACGTTATAAAGACCCCAACTTTCGTCAAAATTACGGCAATTGCCCTCCTTTCCCTCTCTGTTTTCTTCTTCGTCAATCATTTCTATTCCAATTCCTATAATCCTCTCCCTTTCTTTTCTTCCTCGTCCTCTTCCCTCGCCTTTTCTCCATCTTCCAATTACTTGTCGCCGGAAACTTCTCCGGCGGCCGCGGCGGCACCACCACAGCCGCCGCCACCGCCTCCTCCGGAGGTGCAGAGGATGGGGATAGTGGACGAGAACGGGGCTATGTCGGAGGAGTTCGAGGTCGGAGAGTTTGATACGAATTTTATCGCGGATTTGAGGAATTTGAGCGGGAGAGAGGATAGAGTAGACGATGGGAGTGGTGGTAGGAATAGGGTTAAGGTTGAAAAGTATAAGGTGTGTGAACAGAGCATGACCGATTATATACCTTGTCTGGACAATATGGAGGAGATTAAGAGGTTGAATTCTACAGATAGAGGGGAGAAGTATGAGCGGCATTGTCCTTCTCAAGGGAAGACCTTGAATTGTGTGGTACCGAGGCCTAACGGCTACAAGATTCGGATACCTTGGCCTAAAAGCAGGGACGAGGTAATTTAAACTATTAATTTGTGCATTGTGATTTGATGTGGGTTATGGGTTCGTTTTCTTGGGTGTTTTGATTGAAAACTGAAAGGGTGATAAATGGTAGAATATTAAATGCAGAATTCAAAGTTTGCAGCCTTTGAAATTATTATGTTGAAATGCATCGATTTGATGTTTGCAATCCTTCTATAGGATACATAATAATGCCATTTATTTGTTTGTTTGTTAAAGTAAGTAATTCTATTGTATTGTATTTTTTTGGTTGCTTTCACTTCTAGATGTAATTAATACCTATCCACAGCTAATGGATTGTTAAAAGGAAATATGAAGATATGAAAAAGCCATTAAATGAGGATGGTCGAGATGGAAACGAAATGCATTTGAGTTTTTAGAAGTGAATTTCATGCTGGAAATGACAAGAAGTTTTTCATTCATGGTTTGACAGATTGTTTTCCTGATTGCATTTACTTTCCAGAGGTGGGTTTCTTGACACTTGTCCCTGATGCACTTTGTAGTCAGATATTTTAAAAATGCTTGTGCATTTATTGTTTGAATGATGGCCAGGTGGTAACTGCTTTGGAACCTTGTTTGCTAAGTAGTTTTGCAGGCTCCTCTGAAAATATTTTTGAATAGCCGTGGCAGTGGTTAGTAGCCTAATATTTGGTTGACTTGTTGGTTCCTCGAGAAAAAAAGCAGCAGCTTAAAAATTTTCCGTTTTGTTCTATATCTGCAGCACACTGCTGCTTCATCTAGTTCAAACTTGAAACTTGGTAGGATATTATGTTGGCTGATTGTGAGATATGATTACAGGTCTGGTTTAGTAATGTACCCCATACACGCTTGGTTGAAGATAAAGGTGGCCAGAATTGGATAGCAATAAAGAAAGATAAATTCATTTTCCCAGGAGGTGGAACACAGTTTATTCATGGAGCAGATAAATACTTGAATCAGATTTCAGAGGTTGGGCAGTTCCATAGTTCTCTGTAAGTATATGTAGCTTTCTTTCTAACATTGATCAGTGTCTTATATTGAATGGGCAGATGGTTCCTGAAATTGTTTTTGGCCGCAATACCCGAGTTGCCTTAGACATTGGTTGTGGAGTAGCAAGTTTTGGTGCCTTTTTGATGCAGCGAAATGTGACCACTCTGTCAATAGCACCAAAAGATGTTCATGAGAATCAGATTCAGTTTGCACTGGAACGTGGTGTGCCTGCAATGGCTGCGGTATTTGCAACACGACGTTTGCTGTATCCAAGCCAGGCTTTTGATATGATACATTGTTCAAGATGCAGAATTAATTGGACCCGTGATGGTACGCTCTCTCCTTTTTTCCCTACTTTTTCCCCCTCATTATAAAACACTTTTTTGGTTTTGATCATTTTGAGCAGGGAGTATTGTTAATCAGCTAACATATGCATCTTCTTATATTTTTAAAACTGAAAAATGAAAAGTGTTAGGATGTACTAGAGATTCTTTGAAATGTTGCCATTTAAAGTTTAGGAATTTAAATAGGCTCAAACAGTTCAAGATTGGTTCAAGTTCACTTCGTTGTTCTTAAAATTATATGATCTGCTCTTGAATCCTATTACTCATCTGCTTTACACTCCTAAAAGAGTCTAGTGTAATCTACATGAAATGCTTATTAGTGACCAGTTGTTTCTATGCTTTGTCCTTTTTAAAAGTAATGTATATGCATTTGGTGCTTCTTGACTATGGATATTTGACAGATTTATTTTCCCTTTCGCTTGTGATGAAGATGGGATTTTGCTTCTTGAGGCCAACAGGTTGTTAAGGGCAGGAGGGTACTTTGTTTGGGCAGCACAGCCTGTTTATAAGCATGAAGAAGGCCTACAAGAACAATGGAAAGGTAACTCATCTTGCCAAGTTTTATAGCAGTTCATAGCTGTCTACTATACCTTTCTGTTGTTTTAATACTTCAAACCAAATAACATGGCTAATTTACTCTTTTAAATAAATCTATTTATTAGTAACTCCTCTGATATCAATATGTCATGGAAATTATTACATTTGGGCCACTCAGATTCATATTTGGGTTTATGTATTTACAGAAATGGAGGAACTAACTGCTAGCATTTGTTGGGAACTTGTAAAGAAGGAAGGATATATTGCTATATGGCGGAAGCCTTTGAATAACAGCTGCTATCTTAATCGTAGCACTGAAGTGCAGCCTCCACTTTGTGATTCCAATGATAATCCAGACAATGTTTGGTATGCCCTCACAGTTCAACTTCTCTCAAGTGACATTCTTCATGTACTCAAAATCATTTGTGTGGATTGTCGTGAAATAGGTCAAAGATGGTTAACTACAATTGCTGTAGGATCTTTGTCCTGTAGGCCTAGATAGATAGTAGGATCTCATCTTCTCCAATGATGATCCAGACAATGTAAGTTTATGATGATGACTCATGAGAGCTTGGGTCCATCACAAGGAAGAAAAAAAAATTATAAGATAGATACAGCTTAGGTCGCACATTTAGATTGATTTCGCAGCAAGATTTTCTTTAGTCACTTTTTCCATGTTTATGCATGTCTAAACTTAGAGGGAAAAATGTAAGATTATGCATGTAATAGTAATGAAGAGTATTAGGAGCAAGGATCTAAACATTAGGTATTGATGGAAAGGGGTAAAATCAAATCCGTAGGTAAAACGGTAAGAACACTCCAAAAAAGAGACCAGAATTTTGTTAAAACTAAAAAAATCTAGCATTTTAGTGATATAAATTTTGGGGTAGGTGAGGCAAAATGCAAAGGCAGTAATGGGATGGAACTTTTCATGAGAAGTTAGCACTTCAGATAAACCATATATATAATATGAATTTCAATTTAATGATGATGCCCTGACCATTCTCCATATTTTTAACCATATATGTGTACTATTATACAGGTATGTTGATTTGAAGGCATGCATCACTCGATTACCTGAGAATGGTTATGGAGCTAATGTTACCACATGGCCTGCACGCCTTCAATCTCCACCAGACAGGCTCCAGAGTGTTAATATCGATGCCTACATATCCAGAAAGGAAATCTTTAAGGCAGAATCAAAATACTGGCAAGATATTATAGATGGTTATATCCGTGCTTACCACTGGAAAGAGTTGGGTTTCCGAAATGTGATGGACATGAGGGCTGGATTTGGAGGGTATACAATTTAAACATAACATTTTATAATTTCACCTTGCTATTACATAGTCAGATTCAAACCTTTTGCGAATTTTAAATGTTGTTCTTAATTTTTCTAAGGAGATTTGGAATCATTTTAACCATGGCAGGTTTGCAGCAGCAATGCAAGAATTCCAATATGATTGCTGGGTTATGAATGTTGTTCCTGTTAGCGGATTCAATACATTGCCTGTTATCTATGACCGTGGACTAATTGGAGTTATTCATGACTGGTATGGACAATTCACTTTCTATTATCTGTTTTTACCATCATGGCAGTTTTCTTTCTTGGCATCTATACTGTCATAGCGAATGTGTTTGCACAATGAAGCTGTGTCAAACATTTATTTTCAAAGAAAAAAGTAATCTCTGTGTTGTTCTTGAATTAAATAAAGAGGGTCAATTAGTTAAGTCATATTTATGACACGATTTCTGGTTCACAATTCACAATCTATTTCTAACTTTCTAGAACTTGATAGTCATATAGAGATTCAAAGTTTTAGTTGTTCTGTTCTTAATCATGTTGACTTTATAAGAATGCTAAGCCCTGTAAACAAGCCAACATTCTTCATTTAAATGCAAATTCTTTTTGTGTAACAATTTGATCTATAGAAGCACGATAATTTGTCAAGATTGAGAAACTAGCTAAAATACACTTGAGCTCAGGAAAAAAATTATAATAAATACGTAAATGTTTAAGCATATGCATTGTACTTGCCTATTCTATACAAACAAAAGAAAGCAGCCATATCTTGATTTTCATATCGTTCAACCATATCTCTTAAAATGATCTTACATCTGCTATTATCAGCATCACCACTAGTAAGCTCTCCTGCAGGCAATTTACCTCAATTGCTGGAATTTTGGAAGAGAAATTCCTCTACGTATATGTGATGTATTTGCTCTCATATGTTACATGTAGGAAAAGTGAAGAATTCTTGAAATATATATATATATATATGTATATATATTTAACTCATTAAGTTGTTTTCAAAGCATTAGCTCACATCATGACATTCCTGGTTTTTATGTACTGGACTGGATAAAAATGCAATATATTTCCCTATATCCTTTTGCTTGTTTCATGAAGATCCTTGACTTAATGCTTGAATATATATTTACCAGGTGCGAGCCATTTGACACCTATCCAAGGACATATGACTTGATCCATGCAGCAGGTCTCTTCTCTGCTGAGAAGAAGAGGTACAAACTCTGCTCTCTTGTTTGTCGCAATTTATTAGTTTATCCTTTTCCACTCTTGTATGGAGAGTAGCACAAGTGGAATTATTCTGCAACTCATTTTTTTTTTTTTTTTCCAAAACTCAGATGTAATATATCGATGATAATGGTTGAGATGGATCGGATGCTAAGGCCTGGTGGACGTGTTTATATACGGGACTCAGTGTCTCTAATGGGTGAACTTCAAGAGATTGCAAGTGCCATAGGATGGATACCTGCACTGCATGATACAAGTGAGGGTCCTCATGCAAGCTGGAAGATCTTAATGTGCGATAAGCGGTTATGACATCCTTTGATTAGAAAGCATCTTGATTTCTAAAGGGTGGAAGTCGACCTCAAATCTTACCAAAGTCAAATAGAAAACATCACCTTACTAATTGCATTTTATTATTATTATTATTATTTTTGTATATTAGCTATCAATTGACAATAGTGCATTGTCCTAACGGGGGCAAGAGAAAGAAAAAAATAAAAAGAAGAAGATAAAAACAAATTCATAGAAAGGGAACCACAGTGGTAGATGTTTCAATGTTCACTAAACGTTAGTAATATAAGCCTTGTTTATTTATTTAACCTTTATTCTTAACATGATTTTTATTTTAGAGGTTTCAATCCAAAAAACAAAAATAGTCAGCCATATTTAGGCATCTGGTCTATTTAAGCAACTAAACGGACTTAAAGCTATGATGGTAAATTATGATTCTTATTAAAGAAAGACAAGTTTTGCTTGCTAATATTCTAATTCTCTCTTTTATATTATTTTTTTATCCAGTATAATAACATTTTTAATAGAATATAAATTGTTAAAATTAACATGCCACATAAATGTATATAGACATTGTTTTGAAAAAAATGTACTCTATCTTTATAATGAATATCAAATTGATGTGGTATTGACATTGTCAAAATAAATGTTTACTTTTAAGAATTCTGTTAGATATTGTCAAGGTTTTTAAAAAATATAAAAAATTTCTTATAAATTTAATTTGCTAAAAAACTATAAAAATATTTAATAAAATATATAATTAATTAATAATTATAAATAATATTTGTACATATTACTATTAGAAAATATTTTTTGAATTGAATTTTGATTTATGTCACATAGATTTAAACAATATCTATTTTTATGCTACTTATATTTTTCTCCATAAAAAATGCTATTAGTACAAGACTAGCTACTCTCCATCAGAAACTGCAATTGTACTGCTTATAGACCTAGGATTATACATAAAAGGAAATAGGATCTATTTACAGTTATACTTCTAAAATCACTAACTGAAACAAATATGGAAACGATATCACAAATATGGACTATTATACTTCTAAAATCACTCACTGAAACAAATATGGAAAAAATATCAAACAAGCTTGGAGACAATATTCATAATCTTCAACAGAAACCTTTAATCCAGGATAAGCTGGTACGGTAAAATTTATTGTCTATAATACCAATTGCCAGTTTCTTAATCAATTAATATTAAAACGCACATCTCATCAATTTAAATTTATTGATAGGAGCAGGATGCCATGCAGGAACAAAGAACCTCCTCCCAAACGCTCATAAAAACAGTATAATAAAAAACTGTACAGATCCAGTCTTTGTACCATATACTCCTAATGCCAAACTTGATATGTATAACAAAATTTCCATCTACAATTAAAATCTAATAGACATGGAAAACTGATCAAGGACTCATATCCCACGCTATGAATAATCGCTGCTTGAGATCAGCATGACAAGAAATCATCACTGGACTTCCATGTCGTCTAGCTAGGATCCTTATGGGCTGCTGTATTGACCTGTTTTGAGAGATAAGCTTCATATATTTCCACTACGAGTCGAGGATCTTTCTCGACGAGTTCCATATACTCCTCTCGTTTAGTAAGCTTGTCCATGTTGTCCGTGATCAACGACAAGGCTGCATCGAGCATATGCTTGGCATTGTGCTGGTGTGCAAATGCATAGTTCATAACTGAATTGTCCCAGTTCAATTTGGACACCAGAAACTTTTCGCAATAGGCCTTAAGATGCTTCACCTGATATTTTTCGGCCAATACTAAAAGTTCACATGCCATCTGCTCATCAAGGCAGATCTCAGCTGTGTACAAATAGTTCACAAATGCACGGAGAGCATTGTATGATACATCACCAATCTTAATTGTTCCACTCCGACTTTCTTCCATTTCATTCTCGAGCATGGCTCTGAATACTGGGGAACGACTCACCTGATTACATAGTTGAAATGATCAAGAAGTTGACAAAAATAGAATGGTAATCTTCAAGGAATTCAACATCTCTAATCCAAAGTGCAGAGAGAGAAGACAGTAGAGTTGCTTAAATGATAAATCAAGAGACTCAGAAACAAATATAAGCCCATTTATACATTAGCATCCTCTTATGTTGACAATGGAAATTTTTAATGAAACAATACAAAAATTGAGATTAAAATATTAGCATATTTACTTCTTTATGAAACAAGGGACTCCAGAAATATTAAGTTTGTCAAAGTAAAAGATGAAGGAGAAAGTCATTAATATAAAGCCAATTTAACGACCAACATACTCCAAAGTTGACAATGAAAATTTCAGAAGATATCTACTAAGTAATTCCAGCAGAGAAAGCTGGCAAACGCAGAGGGCAAGATGGAAAGAGGCCGTCATGTTCCATGGAGATGCCACTGGAATGTGTTCTGGTCAACTTACAAAAACTTTAAACATAGCATGCTCAGACACAGAGCTTCAGGCATGTTTTTGAAACTTCCTCCAGAAATTGCACTTCAAGCTCATTTCGTTATGCATTTTGGATCCAAGGTTAGAAAACCACTAAAATCTGCACATTTCAAAACTATTTCACCCCCCCCCC
>QANX01007657.1:0-30346 GCA_003254975.1 Ochetophila trinervis
AATTGTATGTGGTAGGTGTTGGCGTGCAACTATTTCGCGACACTTGCTCCAACGGGCGTCGCTGAATGTGATTGCCGCGTATATTTTCTGCAACGCTTTACTAATGCCCGTCGCAAATGTATTTGGCGCGCAGATTTTTGGCGACACTTGCGGAATGCCTGTCGCGAAATGTATTTGGCGCGCTTATTTTTCGCGACACTTGACGAATTTGTGTCGCCGAATATGCTTCGCGCCACATTTTTCGCGACGGTTTTCGATCGTGCGTCGCGATAGCTGATTTCACGCACATTTTAGCGACGTGGCCGCGTCGCTATTTTGTTNTTTTTTTACTACCTCTCGATATATATTTAATTATTTATAAAAAAAAAACATACATTTTATCACATATAACATCAAACATTAGATTTTACACTATTAATGGTATGAAAATATTATATAATAATTAACCATGCATACCTTATCACGTAACAAATACATAAATGTACAGTTACGTTCATTTTAACACCATTTTCCTTTTTTCTGTCTATTTTTCATGTTTGACTTTATGTCTTCCCAATGAGCTCTACAACTTAAATTATAACGTATTAATAATGTATACAAATTAAAATAATACCAATTTTAAAGATAATTTTAGGTGTACCTCACTTATGGTTCCATTTCAGGGGCATACGAAAGTACACAACTATGAACTTGCTCCCATAGTTGTCAATCAATTGATTGTGTCTTTCCACATCCGATAAAGGCACCAACATATTCATTCTTATTAAATTTTTGATATCTACCAATAGGGTTTCCAATTACATTTAACCCTTTTTTTTATATATTCACTACAAAACTTAATTGTTTCTTCATCTAACCATCATCAATACATCATGTGGGTGTCTTTTGTTCTATTAAATCTTTTCTTTTACTCATTTGATCAAAATTGATTGCATTAAGCTTAGTTAAGATTTTCTCCAAGGTCAGTGGTATTGAAGGCACTCCAAACCCTTGAAACCCATTGAAACCTTTTTTTACCCTTCGGTAAACATGATTTGGAGAAAAAAAATGTTTATGCTTAAGATAGTTCACTTTTGAACCATGTTTCAACCATTTACCAATGGTAATTTCACTACAGATTGGACAAGCATAATATCCATTCCATAAGCAGGAAAGTCATTTATATTTCGTAGTAGCACTGCCTTTAAAGTGAACTCCACTTGACGGTATGCAACTAAGGCTCTGAACGTTCATCCCACAACTTTTTCAATTCCTCAATTAACAACTCCAGGTATACATAGATCTTTGGGCTGGGGTTTTCGGTTAAAAAATTAAAAGCGTTAACATTAGAAATTTATGTTTCATATACAACCAAGGAAGAAGATTGTATACAACTGTGGCTACAGGCCAACAACAATCTTATTACCCTGCAAACTGTGTGGACTTATTCTATTAGCTGCAATTTCATGTCTCAAATTTTTATCTTTTGTTGCAAAGTCTGACCATTAATGATCAACCAACTTCCAAATGGGAGAATCAGATGGATGTTGCATTTTGCTCATTTTCATTGTCTTCTCTTTTGAATGCCATGTCAAATTCTTAGCTATTTTTTGACTGCGAAACATCCTTTTAAAACTTAGAATAAGTGGAAAGTACCATAAAATTTTAGGTGGAAATTATGCTAATAGTTCTATCTTGATTTTTTTCCACCTAAACAATCCATATTTAGGATATACGATATGCTACGCTTACTGCTTTTTGAACAAAATACAATGTTTAGACATATGTGTATCTTCTTATACTCCATGCCCTATGCACTCAAAGTCTTTTTAACAGTGCACATGGATGTTAGCAAAACATTATTAGATGGTAGCATCTCAGACAACAACTTCAACAGTTCATAATTTATTTTGTCAGAATGTCCATATTTAGCCTTCAGGTTAAATAGTTTGACTAAATCAGATAACTTAGTTAATTTAGTACAAATGTTTTTTTGCCTCCTCTAACGACCCATTAAATGCATTAAGATCATTGAATAAGTCTTCGTTATCAAAATTACCAAAGGCAACATTAATCATTTATAATTTTTTAAATGCCACATCATCGTCACTGTTGGCACCAGTACTGTCGTCTTCCTCAAATGCTACATCCACATCCTCAAATTGTGAAGATGTGCCAGTATCAAGATTCACCAAGTCAAATTCTCCTTTGATAGTTTGCATCAAATCCATTCGAATATCTATTACCTCTTACATTCTTAATCATATGAAATTCCATATTTTCTCATTTTATGCAAAGAAATCATATGCAATTACCATCACCTACATTTCTTGCACTAAAATGAATAAATTCCTCTGCACCTTTAGTAAATTGTTCTGATTTTCTATCCGATATTTTCCATAACTTATTTATTTTTCAATCAATATATTATATATATAGGGAAATTTTCATATATACCCATTGTCATTTCATATAATTCTAAATACGACCTTCAAATTTTGAAATTTTTTTAAAATACTCTACCTTCACTAAGATTCTGTTAGATTTAACATAGTAAAATAGTCATTTAATGTATTTTCTTTTTCTTTTTTTATTCTTCCCCTCTCTCCTCTCTCTATCTTCTCTCTGTTCTCTCTTTGCGTCACTGGAGCAGTCACCTCGCACATGGCACTAAATTGAGACTCCACCCGACACGATCACATTCTCGATCAGCGTCAAAAGCCGGCTTATCCTTAAAACTCTCGCATTTCAATAGCTTCTGGAACCTCGGCAATAGCTTGGTCAAACATCATGGGTTTCAGATCCGGGGAGGCGGCGATCGCAGACGCCAAGCATAGTGCCGCTCCGATTTGGGAGTTCAAGTCCTGCGTCGTGAAGAGCGCGTCAGTGAGGGGCTTCAAGAATGAGTGAATATGTTCAATTTGCCAAAAACAATTGATGAAGATTTTCTTCATGTCTTACGGGATAGCAGATTGGCCCAAGGTATTTGGATTTCCATTTGGGTGCTGCTTTATTTTTGTAGGATTGTAAATTTTTAGTTTTTGGGTTTGGATTCTGGTTGACTCGTGTGGCCGCTGGGGTAGCCCTTAGCGGTGCAGTCGGAGGAGCTGTAGGTAAAATTGAAATACCCTTTTAGTATTTTAGCTTAAACCTTTATTATAAACATCTATTTCTCTGTTCATGCTGTAATTTTTTTTTCTTTTTTTGTATAACTCATGTGGGTTGTTGGTCCAGCTTTTGCATGGTTAATTTCTTTTACCAATTTTTTTGGTATTCTGGAATTTTTTTTGTCTTGTGATTTTCTCTTAGTCGATTTACAATTTTAAGCGACTTTGCTATGATATTTGTGGTGTTTATGTTTGAATAAGTAAACTAATGTTAGCAAAGAGGAAATTTGAAGAATGGTTTTTGGGGTATTTTATTTGAGTGGTTTTGCATAATAATTGATAAGAGAGGAAGTTTTTGGCCATTTTTTCAAGTTGCAAACCAAACAGTAAATAAAAGAAGAAAGAGGCTAGGAAGTAATTGAAATATAGTTTATCCATTTTGTTTCTTTGGCTCACATGGATGGACTAAGATAGCCCGTGTTGTAATTTATAAGCTATAATATGGATCTTGTTGTAGGTTCTTTTAATTTTGATTTTTGGTGTGCAAGTAGATATTTTCCCAGAAGAGAACTCTATAGATTTTCAGTCTTTATTTTATGTTCTTTTTATGTTCCAAGTAGAGTTTTGTTGTATAATGTTTTATTTGATTCGATCTCTGTGAGTTTTTACTTCGCACAGACATATTGTGGTTTCTATTTGGTTTGGGAATTACATTTATTAAAATAGTTGTTCACATGTGTTTATTTGAGTTACTACCAAATTTTGCTTCCAAGCCTCCAACATATGATTCATAACTCTCTTACCACTTTCACTTGTACAAGAAAAATATGAAAATAAATATATGAAGAAGAGATGGGATGAGAGAAAAAAGAAAAAAGAAAAAAAGTGAGATGAAAACTTTCATGGAAAATAAGAAATAAAAGAGTAAGAAAGAAAAAGAGATGGGATGAGAGAAAGAGAGAAGAAAGAAGATAAAAGATTTGTGAGAGAAGGAAAAAAGAAATACGTGGAGAAGAGAGAAAGAGTAACTTAAATTTTATAATTTTTTTATTATTTTATTAGGATAAAGGCATTAAAGTCATTTAGCACTATGATACAATCAGAATTACTGATTTTTCACAGTTTAAGGAGAGTTTTTGAAATATACAGAACCTGAAAGTTTAATTTGAATTAGAGCTTAAATACAGGAGGTGGATATGAATTTTTTCCATATATATATATATATGTGTAAATCCAATGACAGAGTCCACATTATTGCAATAGAAGAAGCCAAATTCTAGCATAATAACAGGAAATAGAAAGAGTATGAAAACATGCATTAGAAAAAATTATATAAATCATATCTCTAAATCACAAAATTATTAATTCTTAGCAACTACAATATCATTATAAAATCAAGATTTCATAACAAATAAATCATTATAATTAAATAAAAAACACATGTTTTAAATAAACCGACGAGTTACTACAACAAGTTAGCTATAAATTTCATAACAATGAACGAGCACAAAAGCTTCGTCAGCAAGAATGAGCGAAAAAAACTTTTAAAGTACTTATGGAACATTTACGAAGGTGAAAGTATATAATATAAAGGGTGACGCTTTATTACAAAAAACATCGCCTTTTATATGGTCATTTAATGCAATAAGTTAATTTTGAAACCAAACATATAAAATGAGATGCTTTTCAACATTGTAATAACATTAAATTTGATGATGAAAAAAAAGCGTTAGTAATCAAACACAAATAGCGACGCTTTCTATTGAAAACATCCTAAAAAACCTTCAATGGCAGCACTTATGTGTAGAAGCTCACCATATTTAATAATCTTTTTATATTTTCAATTTTGTGCCTTTTTAATTTTTGCTTATTGAAGAATTATATATTTCAATTTTCTTTGTTATCCTTTCAATAAATTAACCAATGAGTTACTTACTATGAGAAAAAGAAAGAGACATCTCAACTAGGTTGGCACCTCCCAAATTCAAAATACCTGTAAGCAAATTTTATTAAAAATAAGTAAACTCAATACATCAAAATGGAAAACAAAGAAAAGCAACTTGGTCTCATTAAAACCTATTTGAAGAAAACCCTAATGGGGAAATAACGAGTAGAAAAAAGACAACCAAGCAATCAGAAAATACAATAAATCAGTGAAATCTATTGGCATATCTACCAACAATATCATCATTATGAGCCGAACAACAGAAAACTGGAATGATCAACCACCACTAAAAGTGATTGATATCAAAAGCATGTTTGGAAAGAATATCCGCAACTCTATTGCCTTCCCTAAAAATGTGAGAAACTTTAAATCGAATCGATGATAGAAAATCCATGCAAAGAGACCGACGAGCTCTATACTTCCAAGGAACCAAATGAGAACGAGAACTCAACAAATCCATCACATACTTTGAATTGCATTCCACCCATAAATTCAACAAAGAGTTGCATTTGGAAATCTCCAAAGGCTGAACAAAAACTAAAAGCTTAGCCTGAAAATTAAGCAAAAACATTCCCGAAAGGAACCACATATCAACCTTTAGCAAAATACGATAGTTATAAAAAAATTTCCTTCACTAGCCAAACCCAGACTCCTTAAGGCTATACCATCTGAATTAATTTTAATCAGATTAAGGATTTGGAAAAAGAAATTTAACAAGAGTAATCCTCAGAGCTTTGGCTCTATTCGGCATGACCCCCAAATTTCCTGAGCACAATGACAAAACACAAAAAGTTGCCTTAAAGTCTCACAGTCATGGCAACAAAGAATACATCTAGACAGCAAAAAACAACCTAGCTTCCATAAAACACAATCAAATGGAAGCCTATTTAAAATGATTCTCCAAAATAGAAAACTCTATGAAGGAGGAATGAGTTGCTGCCAAATTCCTTTGTCCAAAACCATCTAAACCTGTATTAACAAAAAACCTAGCATAAAACTCTTTGCAATTAATCTTTCCCGAAAGAGAATGTTACCAAACTAGAAAATCAGTATCATAATTAGAAAGTTTAATTTCTTCAATCTCCTTACAAAGATATGGGAATTTATTCATAAGAAACAAAGGTAAATTCCAACTCCCATTCCCATCTATACAAGCTAAAACCTTAGGAAATGGATCCTAAATTTGTTCTCTCAAATCAATACGAGTAATGATTGGATTTCCAAACTAATTAGCAGTCCAAAAGTTAACCTTAGAATGTCTACCAAGAATCTAGAAACAATCTTCATACATTATTTTTAATCAAATTCCAGATAGAAGGCCAAATTGAAGAAAATAAATGAAATCTAGCATCAAACATACCCTTAGATTGAGCTCACAGAAAATAAAAAAAAAATGAATGCTCAGTTAAAACTTTGAAAGCTAATTTGCCTAACAAAGCTTTATTGACAAAATTCAATTTTTTGATCCCAAAGCCACTAAGATTAATTGGAGATTAACAACGATGCCAAACCACATGAATACAAGCTGAGATTTTGATTGAACCATTCCGAAAAAAAAATATTGGCTTTCTGCATGTAATTAATTAAATCCAAAGGCCATTTAAAAATTAGAAAGGAATAGACAAAGTAATAAGTTATTACCAAATTAATTAGACATATTTGACCTCCAAAAGAAAGAGATCGCCCAGTCCAAGCATCAAAATGCTGAAGAATTTTATTAGCAATGTTGCGTAGATGAATACTTTTGGGTTGACCCTTAAACAGGGAATATCCAAATAAACAAAAGGAAGTGATCCATGCCTCATACCCACTTCTCAAACCAAATTAATCTTCCTCGAAGAAGAAATAGAATTACCAAAGTAAATAAATGACTTGTCCCAATTCACCTGCTGAGTGGCCATGCACAAATAGATCCTAAAAATTACAACCACCTTCTGGATATTAGTCTTACCACGACAAAAAAATAATAATGTCATCTGCATATACAATATTGGTTGGAGCAAATTCCTTTGTAGCCGTTATGGAAATGAGATCACCAATTCAAACTTTGTCCAACATTTGCTTAAAAAGTCTTCTGCAATGCTAAAAAGAATAGGAGAAATAGGATCTCTTTGCCTAGCTCTTTTATAGCAGCCGAAGTAATCAAAAGGATATCCATTAAAAAGAATGAAAATCCTAGCCAAGTAAAGAATGACCTAAATCCAATGTCAAAATTGATCAGAAAACCCCAAAAGAATGTGTTGTAATTTGATATAAAGGTCATGTGAGAGAGAGAACTACTGTTATAACCAAAACGACTGCGTTTTGGTATGTTATTTGTTTACTACCTTGCTGTGCACCTTTTCATTTTGTAACAGATCAGATGTATATATCTTTGTAGTTTTAGAGAGGAAAAATTTAGATTGATGATTTAGTGTTCTAGGGTTTCTTCTTCTCAGCCGTTGGTCTTTGTTCATCTTCTTCCTCTTGTCGTCTTAGGTTTCTAGGAGATTTTCTTGTAGAAAATCTATGTGAGAGTTTGCTAATTGAGTGTGTTCTCTGTGGGCTGTATAGATCTTTGTTGCTAGGCTTGTAAACTGAATATATGAATAAGAATGGCTAGAATTCCTTTGGTGGAGCTCAAAGAGGATGTAGGTGAAATTCATTTCACCGAACCTCTATAAATTTTGTGTGTTTTGTTGCTGCTTCTTGTATCTTGTTTATATTATCTTCAAAGCAAATTACATAACAGAATGCAAAACTGCATCAAGAAAATCCCAGTTTAAAGTATCAAAAGCTTTCTTAATATCAATCTGCATTTCCACATTACCACCAAACACTTCTTATCAAGAAGATTAACACACTCTGAGGCAGCTGAAATACAATATTGCATCTGACAACCATGAATAAGCTCAAATTGATTTGGAAAAACTATCCAATTAGCAATGCTACCAAGCTTATTAGCAGAATGTTAGGTAATAATTTTAAACAAAAAATGATGAAGACAAAGCTAGTAACCGTTGCTCAAGTTTGAATTGTATTGGTTTTCTAATTTTCTTTGTAATACAACAACCTTTTATTTACTTTTTTTAAATTTTGTTGTTTTAATTGAAACGATGTTGTTCCTATAAGTGTGAGGAAGTTGGCAACGTCGCTTCGAGGATCAGATTTGTTATACGAATCCTCTCATAAGCACACTTGTCCAAATTTAGTTTCGATCTTGACGGCTGCATCACAAAAGGCGTGTGAGTAGCATTGTCATCTTCAGCTTTTCATTTTACAGTTTTTATGCCATTGTTGTAAGCTTCGAGCTTTGGAGGAATTAATGAGAAAAGGCTTTATGAGTTTTAGTTAATTGTTTTGCACATTAATTGGATTTTCCAAATTCCTTTTCTTTGTTTTCATTGGATTCCTACGTCAAATTGGTATCAGAGCAATTGTTTGTCCATGCTATGATGACAAACTCTGGTGAAGGAAGAAGTTGTGTCGCTACTAAAGAACAGGATATGCAGGCATTACGGGCATCCATGGCAAATGTAAAGCAGAAGTTAGATACACTCACTGGTGAGATTCAGAACCTTTGCTCAGCAATTGCCACTGGAACAGGGATGAATTTGAATGTTGGTAGAACGGGTAATCAAGATACCCCTTGTATTCACATACCAACTACTTAGAATCTCCAAAACAATTGACCACCCTCGAATCCAGATCCAGATGTGGAAACTACCCCTTTTTCCCATCGTCCACACTTACCACATCCATTTGTCCCTCCTTGGTGCCCACTTCACCAGTTCAACCTCGACTCAGATTCTAAAAAAGATGGTGACTTATTTGGAGACACCACCCAACCACCAACTTCATTCAAACAAGGTGCCCGATATAAACCTCAAAACCATATGTCAAACTTCAAGATTATAGTTGACATTCAAATGTTTGATGGCCATCTGGGCATTGAGGAATTCCTCGACTGGCTAACCTCCATCAAGACTTTCTTTGAATACATGGAAGTCCCCGAGGATAAGAAAGTCTAGCTAATTGCCTAGAAGTTCAAGGGATGAGCTTCAGCATGGTGGGAACAATTGACAGGCAAGGGAAGGGACCAATTCAGACATGGCCAAAAATGAGGAAATTACTTAGGGCTAGATTTCTTCCTACTGACTACAATCGAATCCTCTTTCAAAAGTATCATCAATGTTCTTAATCCACTCGAAGCATTGATACTTACATTGAGAAGTTTTTCCAGCTCAGAGCTAGAAACAACCTCAATGAGAGTGAGGAGTAACTAGTTTCAAGATATGTGGCTGCGCTGACATATCCAATTCAAGAAAAGCTGGAACTAAGCCCCATTTGGTCTTTGGATGAAGCCATCAGTTTTGCTTACAAAGTTGAAAAGGAATTACATCGAGGAGTGAGCAAAACCTCATCCAAGTGGAAATCTATGAATGATTTATACAATGACAAGTCCAAACCTTTTTTTTCTCAGCCTTTCCCAAAACAGACAGATTTGTAGCCAAAACAACAACCCTGACCCCCAAAGCCTAATATCAAACCCCAAAACCCTTACCATAAACCATTTCCTTTAAAATGTTACACATGTAACATGCATGGACACAAATCAAATGAATGCCCTCAAAGGAGGCACTCAATTATGTGGATAATGCTGAGTCCACCACTAGTGAAGCTGGGGAGTTTGAAGATGCTGAAAGGAGGATTGAAGAAGAAGAAATTGAGCTGGTTCCTGAAGACTGTGGTGATCCACTCCTATGCATAGTTCAGAGGCTGATGTTCACTCCTAAGCAGCCTCAGTAATCACAAAGATACTCGATGTTCAAGACCAAATGCACAGTGGAAGGCAAGGTATGTGAAATTATTATTGACAGTGGCAGTAATGAGAACATTGTCTCCAAAACTTTGATCAAGGCTTTGAACCTGGAAACAATAAAGCACCCCAATCCCTACTCCATTGGATGGATAAAAAAGGGAAATGAAGTAAAGGTCACAGAGTTGTGTAAAATTCATTTCAGCATTGGAAAACATTACAAAGATGAATTAGTGTGTGATGTGTTGGATATGAATGCATGCCACATTCTTTTAGGCAGACCCTGCACAATGGGGCAGATAATACCTATGCATTTTAGTGGAACCAAAAGAAAATAGTGCTTTTCCCATCCAAATCCATTCAAGACCCTACTCACCCATCTAAACCCCAATTGCCAACTTCTAAACCTACCCTCCTTACAATTTCTGGCACCAAATTCCAGCAAGAAACCAAACACTGCCCTACCCTATTTGCCATCATAGCTCAAGTCCACAACTAAACAGACACAGGAAAATCACATCTACCAAAAAGCATTCAGAGCCTACTCTCCAAATTCATAACCATTGCACCTAAAGACCTACCAAATAACCTACCACCACTCAGGGACATCCAGCATCAAATTGATTTCGTCCCTGGGACTTCAGTACCAAATATGCCTCATTACAGGATGAATCCTAAAAAAAGTTAGGTTTTCCAAGAAATTGTTGATGACTTACTTCAGAAACACCTTATTCGAGTCAGCCTGAGCCCATGTGCTGTGCCTGCTCTGTTGGTTCCCAAAAAAGATGGCAGCTGGAGAATTTGTGTAGGCAGTAGGCTGTCAACAAGATAACTATCAAATACAACTTTTCAATCCCCAAGATTGAAGACATGCTTGACAAGTTAGGAGGTTCTAAACTGTTTTTCAAACTGGATTTAAGGAGTGGATATCACCAAATCAGACTCAGGCTACGAGATGAATGGAAGACAGCATTCAAGAGCCCAGAAGGCCTCTATGAGTGGCAAGTCATGCCATTTGGCCTCTGCAATGCTCCAAGCATCTTCATGAGGTTCATGAATGAGATTTTGAAACCTTTTATTGGAAAATTTGTGGTGGTTTACTTCGATGACATCCTTATTTACAACCAGACCACTGATCCTTACTCAAGTGTTTTAGGTATTACAATCTAACAAACTTTACTTGAATTTGAAGAAATGTGATTTTCTGAGTAGTGAGCTACTGTTTCTAGGATTTATCATCAATGGGGAGGGAATCAAAATAGATCCTGCCAAAGTAAAGGAAATCCAAGATTGGAAGACACCTGCTACCATTACGGAGGTCAAGAGTTTCCATGGGCTAGCTACTTTCTACAGGAGGTTCATTAAGGGTTTTAGCACCATAGCTGGCCCTATTACAGATTGTTTGAAGAAGGGCAAATTCAATTGGGGAACTTCTCAGGCAACTAGTTTTGAGTTACTCAAACAGAAACTCAGTAAAGCACCAGTGCTTGCCCTCTTTGATTTTGATAAAGTCTTTGAATTGGAGATAGATGCATCCAAGACTGACATAGGAGCTGTACTCACTTAGTAGGGTAGACCTATTGAATTTTTCAGTGAGAAGCTTAGTGAAGCAAGAAAAGATGGTCTACTTATGTGCAAGAGATGTATTAACTGGTTCGAGCTTTCAAGCATTGAGAGCACTACCTCATTCCTAGATAGTTCATCATACACAATGACCATAAAGCTCTACAATTCATTTAGTCTCAAAAAAGGATTGATGCAGCCTATGCTCATTGGATTGAAACCATCCAGAAGTTTCCTTGTGTCTTCAAACACAAAGATGGGGCTTTGAACAAGGTGGTTGATGCCTTGTGTAGGAAGACAAACCTTTTAACTACACTGCAAGCTCAACTCATCAGTTTTGACTCATTTAAGGATCAATACAAAGAGGATCAAGATTTTGGTCAATATGGATCAAGTGTGAACTCCATGAACCTGTGGGAACCTTCCACATTTATGATGGGTTCTTATTCAATGGGGATCTACTTTGCATCCCTTAAGGATCCATATGGCTCCAATTGATCCAAGAGCTGCATGCTGGAGGTCTCTCAGCTCATACAGGTAGAGACAAAACAATTACTCTTCTAGAGAGTAGATTCTATTGGCCCCACTTGAAGAAGGATGTCTCTCAGTTTATCCAACCATGCATTGTGTGTCAAACAGCTAAGGGTCGCTCTCAGAATACTGGCCTCTACACTCCTCTACCTATTCCTCATTCCATATGGGATGACATCTCCATGGATTTTATCCTTAGCCTTCCCAAAACTCAAAAACAGTATGACTCCATCTTGGTTGTAGTGGATTAATTCTCTAAAATGGCACATTTTCTGCCCTGGAAGAAGACAAGTGATGCCTCCCACGTAGCTAAGCTATTTTTTCAAGAAGTCGTACGTCTACATGGAGCCCTAAAATCCATCACTTCTGACCGAGATGTCAAGTTTATGAGCCATTTCTGGAAAAGCTTGTGGCACCATTTCAATACCACTCTTCAATTCAGTAGTGCATATCACCCTCAGACTGATGGATAGACCGAAGTGGTTAATAGAACATTGGGAAAAATGTTACGTTGCTTAATTGGCAAAAAACCAAAACAGTGGGATTTGGTGCTAGCTCAAGCTGAATTTGCATACAATAGTATGACTGATCGATCCACTGGCCTTTCCCCTTTTGCCATTGTCTACACTAAAGCTCCTAATCTTATTACTGATGTACACAGGACATCCATGGACAAAAATAGAGACGCACATGACCTAGCTACTCAGATTTCCTCTATTCATCAACAAGTGACTCAAGCTCTAAAAAAATCCAATATGCACCACAAGACTTCAGCGGATATGCATTGCTAATACAAAACCTTTGTTGTTGGCAATTTGGTCATGGTATATCTCCGCAAAGAATGTTTTCCAAATGGCACTTATCACAAGCTACAAAATCGAAAAATTGGTCCTTTACCAATTTGAAAGAAACTTGGAGACAACGCCTACGTTGTCAAATTACCTCTAACTCTGAACATTTCCACCACATTCAATGTGTCCGATCTGTTTGAAAATTATCCCCCAGATGCTGCTCCAACGTTGTCATCCTCGCTTGAGGTCGAGCCCTCAACGGGTGAGGAAGAATGATGAAGATGAAGCTAGTTACCGTTGCTCAAGTTTGAATTCTATTGGTTTTCTAATTTTCTTTGTAATACGACAACGTTTTATTTACTGTTTTAAATTTTGTTGTTTTAATTGGAACGATGTCGTTCCTCTAAGTGTGGGGTAGTTGGCAACGTGGCTTCGAGGATCATATTTGTTATACGAATCCTCTCGTAAGCACACGTGTCCAAAGTTAGTTAGGATCTTGTCGACTGCATCACAAAAGGCGTGTGAGCAGCATCGTCGTCCTCAGCTTTTCATTTTACAGTTTTTACGCCATTGTTGTAAGCTTCGAGCTTTGGAGGAATTAATGAGAAAAGGCTTTTATGATTTTTAGTTAATTGTTTTACATGTTAACTGGATTTTCCAAATTCCTTTTCTCTGTTTTCATTGGCTTCCTACGTCAAAAAATTACCAAGTATAGTAGGCTTAAATTTATCAGTAGAATTAGCATCCTCAGATTTTAAAAGTAAAACCATAATGTTCGAACCATAATGTTCGAATTAAGGCTCAGAGGAAGAAAATTGGTATTAAAGAAAAAGAATCACAACCCAATAACGTCGTGCCTGACAATATCCCAACAATGTTGAAAAAACATGCTATTATGAATTTGTTGCAGCTTATCTAAAGCATCTTCAATCCGGACATCAAATTTAATAGAAAAAACCTCACATTTCCACAACAAGAGAAATCTTCACCACCTTCAACTTAGCAATAACTCTTTGTAAAGGATTACTATCACGCTCAACATCCCAAACAATCCAAACCATGTGAAGAAAATCCTAATGAGCAGTTCACATTAAGAAAAACTTGAAAGGTCTTGGACTAGAAAAATTACCTTTATATAAGCAAAATAGCAAAGGATTATGATATGTGTGATGTTAAAGTAAAGCAATGCAATCCAAGGCATCCCAACATTCAAAACCCTCCTTGTTAACAAAAACTCAATCCAACTTACATTCAACATAACTATGGACACCACGTCGTTGCATCAACCTGAATGTGATTACAGCTATCCACAACATTCCAAAAATCTGATTTGGAGCCAAACTAATTTTCTCATGCATACCCAAGATAGCATTAAAGTCACCAATTATATATTGACCAATGAGCCGAAATAGTAAAATGTAAAGCAGAAACATAACTCCATAAATGCCTTCTATGTCTGTAAAAAATGTTTCAGCTTTTACACAAAAATATCACTTAAGTTTAGCCTAAAATACTTAAAGATATATGAGTACATTTGGTTACTTAGGTTCCTAGTTACATTGAGAATGAACTAGACTAAATGACAAAAACTAACACTTATAGTTGTTATCTTTCTCTGCAATAGCTTCTGTTTCTCATCATATTTTCCATTTGTTAGCAACATTTATATGAAACTTTTGCAGCCACTAATTGCCTTACCTTTTCTTCCTCTCTAAAAATACCACTCTCTAACAAAAAACACTACCATAAACAAAAGTACAGTAAATACGATTGTTATTATCTCTAAAATCCAATTCTACAATGATTTGCTGTTCTTCACAAGAAACAATACTGAAAGAGGACATACTTTACACCTAGCAAAGAACAAAATTTTCAGAACATGATGGGTGTTATTAGTAACCACTTATTCCAAACAAATTGATCTCCATATCGACTCTAAAACAGAACTCTAAGCCACCATAGGCTCTACCAGACATAAAATATCTAGTTTATTATACAAACATAACAATTTCAACGTTTAGTGTCCTACATATCCAATAAAGACAATTTGTTGAGAACTTTGGGAAGAAGCCAGCATAAGAGGCTTAGTCATGCCAGACTTCGATTTCTCAACCAAACACTGTTGTAATTCTTCTTTAGAAGATCTACCACGCATACCCCTCTTCAAAAAAGATTGAGGAACCATTGCCACAATAGAAGTCTCATTCAAATATACTCATATCCTTCAAAACCTTCACTTTCTTACCTTGAGAAACCATCTCATCCACAACAAGCTCTCTTCCAACAATAGCATCTACCGTTTTTGGATCCAAAACCTCCATATCAGAACCCTTGGTAACATCCTTATCATCTGCCCAGGATTTTGACATATTTTCATGAGGAACCAATTCCAAAACGCCTTGTGGATCCTCATTTTCCGCGAGCAAGTCAAACTGATTTGTAGTTTTGAACTCTGTAGCAACAACTATAGCCTTGGACCTACTAATCCAAACTAGTCAACTTTGATCCCAAAGTCAAGATAGTATCAACACCAGCCCAGACCTTTTTTTTTTTTGCATTAGATTCTCCTACCCGAGTAGGAATCAAGGTTGATTTTTCTTTTGGAACATATAATTGCTTTTCTCTTACTCTCAACTTTGGCTTAGGTTGATTGCTATCCAAACGAAAACAATCTACCATAGCATTTCCCACACTTCAGCAAGAGAAATGAAAGGCTAGACAAATCTCATAATGAAGGTTAACAATTAAAATTTCCATTCGTAGTAAGAAAAATAGAATCCTGCTGTCAAATTTAAGAGCAACACCAATACAACGAGCAAGTTCAGTTAAGAATTGAAGATGCCAATAAGCCTAGATCAAATATAACCTAACCCAAACCTACACATTAGTTTACTTCTGGTCTCTAGATAAAAATTAGGAGACCAAGCCTTCAACCTCAAAATACCCAATACCTTATGCCCAAGTTCTGTTTTTCTCCTCATCCGAGTTCACAAGAACATGAAAAAGCCATTTGCCCATGAAAATAAGTTTCCAATCCTTCACATTCCAAATACCTAAGAGTTTGGCATTAGGATCATGGAGCTTTATAGGAGTCTCACCTTTAGCATGAACCACCTTTGCAATAAAGGAATGTTGACAAAGCTTCAATTGTTCCTCGAAAGCCTTCTCATTCAAAGGAATATAAATTGTTCCACTAGAAAATGTTAGTATGACAATAGTCATTGGTATCACACAGCTCGAACCTCTCCAACCGCCACTGCATCATCGTGTTCCCTGCAGAGCAAGTAACCTGTGTAGCTAGTTTTGGATCGAACACACCTTTTTTAACCTAGTGAAAAGATCCGTGTGAAAATAATAGGATTCCAAGGAAGCCTTATTAGACATGATCACTAAGAAAACCAGCACCGAGAAAAATAGCAAAAAAAACTTTAAAAAAAAGCAATCTACAGATTCCTTATCATGAAACTTCCCTAAAATTAAGAAACCAAAAAAATGTGAAAACCCTAATGAAAACATGTCAAACTAGAAAAAAGGAACAACAACCAGAAACATAAAGAGCATAAACAAATAGCAATCCTACACCACCAAGCCACAAAGAAGACACTGTGAAACTTGTCGGAAAACACAAGACAATAACGTGAAAACCCTAGCAAGAATTCTCTCTACTCCGTCAAATAAATTAAAAAATAAATTGATTATAACTATCACACATATATGTTTTTTCAATAAATTAGAATGATGGAAAATTTAAATAAATTAGTGACGTGTAACAAACAACATATATTAGTTAATTAATATTATTAATTTATTAACCATACATTACAAACAATTTAAGATAACAATTATGTAAGAAATTTAAACTCCTAAAAAAAGTTAGTATGCAATTTAATATGTACAAGTTGTTCATACTTTATTAACAATACATAAAAAATTATAAAATCACTAAGAAGGTGCCCGAAAAAAAATGATGGCCATGATGTTGAGTGAGAACATGATAAAATCCCTCGAGACAAGACCATCTGAATTTAATTTTTTCCTCATATTTTGAAAGGATCTGTGCATTAAAAAACCAGCTAGAATCCTTTCAAAATATGGGGTGAAAATGAAATGTAAGGGAAGAGAAAATGAAATGCAATTAGATTTCATATAATAGGAAATGAGATATGGAATAAATGGGAATGGTATATATGGAGAAAAAGTAGGCTTGTATGGATGGTTAGTGGTTTTGAATGCCACGAGTTTGGAAAAAAATAAAGGATTGCAATTAAAAATTCATTTTACGACACTTTACAAAAGCATTGCCTTTTTTGTTCAATTTGTTTTTCAATTTTTTCCAAATTTTTTTTTCAAATTTTTTTTTAGTAATATTTCAAAATTAATTTCTTACTCCTTCACATTATACATAATGATATTAATAATGCAAATGAAAAAGGATTTTAAATTTAATTTGTTCACACCCAGGTCTCTGAAGAGGCACTGGGAACATGAAACATTCACTTCCAAGTCTCTGAAAAGGAATTCGGAGCATAGAACATGATCTGAAATTTATTCGGGTTCCAATTTCTTGCACATATATGAGGTTGTAGGATATATTTTGGAGGAAGGTAGTCCCACTTTATAGTTTTAGCTGAACACTAGAGACGACCATCATCATCAAAAGTATTTTCAAAGAGTTGCAAGGGAGGAGAATATACAAATTGCATATTAAGAATAAGTTGTAAAAGAGATGAAAATAACATAAATAAATAGGAAAGGTAAGTGAACGTATGAATATTAAGTGGTTTTAAAGCCCATAGATTTTGATAAAATAATGGTCAGACATAGGAAGACGCTTAAGACAAAAGGTGTCTCATATTGTGAAAATTAGCGATGCAATTTTGTACTTTGTAGCTACGCTTCCATTAATTTGTTTAAATATTGAAACACCTTCCAAAAAATTGTTTAAACTAATTTAATTGTTGTGACACTTTTGATGACTTTTTTGTTTGAAAAGTTTGTGATGCTATGTGAATAAAGCATTACCATGAGGTGACGATTAACTTAAGCATCTTTTTTCCTCGAAGCACTAGCGACACTTATTCACAAAAGTTTCAAAATTAATTTAATTTTTAGCGATGCTTTTGGTAAATGTCCTTTTTTGTTTGATACTTCGCGATGCTATGTAAGTAAAGCGTTATCAATTAGCGATGCTTTTGGAAGCGTCCATTTTCTTTGAAACTTTAACGATGAATTATAAATAAGCATTGCAGTTTTGCAATCTTTTTAACTATAATGTCACAAATATTACAAATCCGCCTTTCATTTAATGACACTTATATGAAATGTCGTATTTTTTCATATTTCAATATGTTTAAAGACGTCTCTTATTTAGTGTTTCCAAATATGGTATTTCTGAATCGTGCAGTTAGATGGTTTATTAGTAGTTAATTGGTTTTTAACTAAGCTTGGTCAATGTATAACTTAATTATCTAGTTGAGATGTTGCATTTTCTTTTCTCAATATATACTAGAGGTCTTATTAAATTCTTTGTTTCTTTTTCTTGTTTATGCTTTCTATATAGATATGGAGTCAAACTCTGTCCAAGTTTTATGTCACAAACTAGCTAGAACAAATATTACATTTACATAAAACTAGAATTATGATTAAGCATATAAGGTAATTCTACCATTCTGAAATTTGAATGTCCTAAAAATTGTTTTTAGTAACAACTTTGTCTCTAAAACTATCAGTGACAATTTCTGTCACTAAAAATAGCTTTAGTGACAATTTATTTTTTTATTTTGATTGATAATTTATTTTTCGTATATGGCAATTCACATGCATGACATGGCTTGCCACATAGGATGTCTTGACAAGACCTAACCCGAGTATCCCTATGAGATTTCCGGGGAGGCCTTTCCTGAGGATGATTCCATAGGATTCTCTACTAGACACCCATTAAAGCCATCATCAGAATGGGGTTTATTCGATACAAAACTGAATAAAAATTTTAAACCAGAAAAATACATCAAAGTCAACTACAGTAGGGGTCATAAAATGAAGGTACGAATGTAATCTTCACCATAAACATAAAGGTACAAAAAGTAAATAAGTCTTAAAAAGAATAAGTTTAGAACAGTTTGACTAAAATAAAGATAGATAATAGAGCATCGAATGAGAAAAAGTGGTGTATCTCAATTCCAACGAGTAGACCTGTTAGCCTCAATTAAGATATAAGGGAACAAATTTAAAAACAAAATATGAGATATAAGAATATCATAGTGAGTGCCCTAATATGTAGAAAATAGTCATGTACAATAAAAATCATTTCTCTCAAAACCTAACATTGCTCTTTTGAAAAGTTTTCCATTTTGCAAATGTTTTTACGAAAGTTCTTATTTACCCAAAAATTATATATTTAAGATAACAAACTTTTCAGAGGGTAAAATTAGAATTTCTAAATCACACTTTAATAACCATAATTTCAGTGAAAAACATTTTAAACAACAATTTATCTATCTCGCTGTCAACCATATGAACAACCTTATCAAACCCATAATATTCATGATATCTATTNAGTTATTATTTACCCCAAAATTATATATTTAAGATAACAAACTTTTCAGAGGGTAAAATTAGAATTTCTAAATCACAATTTAATAACCATAATTTCAGTGAAAAACATTTTAAACAACAATTTATCTATCTCGCTGTCAACCATATGAACAACCTTATCAAACCCATAATATTCATGATATCTATTATATCAGCAAATGCCCATGAGGCAAATAAATCATAAAATGTCCAAAATCAAAATGACACTTGTGCCACACGATATACCAACGTACCAGGGATTCTCAGCATCCTCACAACATCTCAAGGTGTAGGGGAGGGGGAATGCTCATCTCCATCTTTTTAGGATCCCAAAAAGCATTGAGGCCAGAATTTTATCATCTCTCTCAAGATGTGTCCGCAATAGAGGATGGCCAAATAAACACTCATATCAATATCATCATCATAAGTACTATGTGGCGCTATTGTCAAAATTTATTTACAAACATTTTCATATTTAAATTGATTTTCCAAAAACCTTTTTAAAATCATGTTTTATTTAAAATTCTCAAAACTCTTGAAATTTCGAAATTGAATCAAACTCCATAAAATTTCCCTCCAAAATTCCATCAACCATAAATCGCTATTCAAAACCATGCACAATTAAATAATTAAAATATGCATAATTATGTAGCTACATATAATTAATTAATAAAAACTAAATATGCAATTTAAATTCAAAAACACAATAAAACCAAATTACCAACCCGAAATCATGCAATTATCCAAAATAAAATTTAGAAAATAAAATGCACTCACAGATACGGTCGTGATCTTGGTCAACCTTTTGATCAATACTCGGTGTCCCTTGGGTGCCTAAAATAATCACCAAAAAGTACATCTTATTTACCAAAAAATCACATGAAAACCTAGGTGAATCCTTCAACTCTCTAATTAACGTAAAAAATCATTAATTACCAAAATTACTTCGTGATTTTGATAATTACAAAAATGACTCTATTGGTCAATTTATATACCAAAACAAAATTGAGCACACAAGGATCACGTTGGTACCTTCAATTTCATAGAATTTGGCCATCGGTAACCAAAATCAATCACATAAAATTGGTGGCCGTGGGTGGAGGTTGACGGTGGTAGAGGTGATTAGGGACCCATGCTCTACCTTGTGATGAAGTCCAGCCCTCTCTGAACATAATGGTATCGTTGGTGTGGTCCCACTCGCTATAGGGTGCCTCAACATTTCCTCGTTGGACTTTACCTTTTCACGAGGGAGTGTCGTGAATGAGGTGTGAAGCCATTGGTGGTTGCAGTGAGGCTCCAAATGCCCAAAAAATATGTAGATTGAGGTGGTTTTCTGACTGTTTCTGGTGGTTTTTGGGTGACAACGGCTATACAAATTTGTAGCTTATCGCACGACCATTCTAAATGTACCAACCTTATGTAATCACTTGCCGGCATTGAGGAGTTATGGCCTAGTCAAAGGTATGCTTGGTGAAAGGGAACACTCATCCCATTCTCATTTTCTCTGTCTTTAAAAGGTAAGAAGATGAATAGTGTATTTGCTAGAAAAGTGTGTAAACAATATAATATTGACCAAAGTGACCCTCCAGCTGTTAACAATTGTACCCTACTAGAAAAAATAAGATAAAACTCATAAATATACTGAAAACATAGTTTAACTTTAAGTCTGTTCTAGAAATTAAAATACAATTGCTTGTCCATAACTAGAAATCCATAACTTTGATTTAGATATGCCTCTAACCTATGGCTTGTGAAAATGGCCTCTATGCCACGCTAGATAGAGTCCAAGCAAAAATTCACCCAAATAAAATGTCAACATTAGGCCTCTTTCTTGTCAATCTGGTCCAATTTTAAAATAGGAAAGTTTAAGAAATTTGAATTGTCGTACATCTTTATTATAAGGTCCTCAAAGCGTTTTTACTATAACAAAATCCTATATATATATATGCATCTTTTGTTTTATGGCTAAATGTACTTTAGTACCCTCTATTATTCACTTTGTGCATTTTAAGGGCTCAAAAATTAATTTGTGCATTTCCATACCTTTATGATTTCTTAAAATTGCAATGTGGTCCAATATTGTCAAATCACATTCCATCGAAATGGGGTCACGTGCGGCTTAAATTCCATTTTCTGAATTATATCCTATTTACCAAATTGAAAAAAAAAATTCTTATGATTCAAACGGTGCCGTTTCACTTAGTTTCTATCAGGGCATATGACGTTTTAGATTATTGAAAACATATAAAAAGATTTGGAAAGGAATAAATGCAGATGAATAATATTGTTGGTCAAATGAAGAAGAAATATGGAGGGGAGAAGATTTCGATGGAGATGGGGATGTCTTCTAGCAATTTAACTTGTCCAACAAATTCATATTCGTTATGTAGTTGTGAAAAAGCACGACCTGTTGTGGTGAGAACATCAATGACAAGCGCGAATCTTGGGAGGAGATTTTACAGTTATGATATACTTAAGGTATTGTTTTGCCATGGATAATCCAATTTGGGGGTAAAGACTATAATTTCTACTTCAGAGTATGTGAAACCAAATGTTAGTTGGGAATTATGATTTGTGATATGCTTAATTTGTAAATTTAGGATCTATAAAACCAAGTGTTAGTTGGGAAATATAATTTCTAAATTAAAGTAGTTCGGAATTATAATTTATGAATTAAACCACATACCGCACAACCACTTGCGAATTGTAAGGGTAAATAAGGGCTTCAGATGGTTTGTTAACTTTATTTTGTTAAGCTACATATGAGACTTTGTTTTCATGTTTTCAAAAGAATTGAGTACAAAGGAATTATAATTGTTGTTTTCAAACTTGGAAATAATAATTTTCCTGTTGCTCTAAGACTTACTTATTTTCCTTTTTATGCAGTTCTATTGCTACATGTCTGAAATTGACAGGAAAAACCAAAAGAAAAAAATGATGTTGATTTCTCAAACTTAAATCTTTTGTAGGCTGTGGAGTATGCATTTTTTTAAGTGGATTGATGCACCTATACCAAACAATTCTCAGAATGTTTTTGATTGACTAAGAAGTAAATACAAAGTCTACAGGAGGAAATTGTAGCATATAAGCAATAAGAGATCTATGTCAATCTAAAGACAGAAGAGTACAATGCAGAAGTGGAAAAATGGATGGCTTGTGCTAAGCATGTGGAGAAGAAGTGTTTAAAACTCGAAGGCAAGCTAAAGAAGTTTATATGCAAAATTAGGAAGCAATACATTGTATTAGCAATATTTTTTATTTATTGTTTTGATGTTTTCATGGAGTGGTTGTAGATGTAAGGCTAAAACAATGAACAGTTCTTTGTATTTGCATTAGCAGTAGTTTGTTTGGTTGACTGGGTTATGGTTTTATGTATTTTAGATATTAAAGTGTTACTAAGTTTGTATTTAAGATATTCAAGTGTTATAAAATTTGAATTCAAATATATATTCAAGTGTTATTAAGTTTAAGGAGGCTGGTTTTTTTATGTATTTACATTCTTGTTTTGATGTTTATTTAATGGACTAGTTGTAGATGTAAGGGTAAAACAATTCATTCCTCATTCTAGCATATAATGATGCATATAATAATATAAAAATTGTTCTGGCACAATTCTTCATCACATTACAATGTGATGTTTATCTTCATATCAATGTTGCATATAACTTGCGCCCTTATCATATAACCATTTAAATATCAACAACCATATTGTTCTTGCCATTTTATAAGCAAAACCATTTAAAAACTATATATAAGCAGTGAGTATAAAAAATTCATAACATCTTATGTTGAGCTTTATACATGAGGTTTGCACCTAGCATATAAGCTTTAATTATCAACAGAGGTAAAATGTTACATATATAGTTTATAGTCTAACATCTGATACCTAAGCTCTAATACATATTGGACAACCATTATTTTCCCACAAAAGCTAACAATGTCTAACAAATGCTACTGCTTGAGGATCAAATTGGATGTGAAAGGATTGTACTCTGCCTCTGCCTCAACCTTTGTGCACATTTGATGCTGATGGATGGTTAGTAGATGATGGTAATGGAGTACTGACTGTGGTTGGTGGTTGAGCAGCCAATGGTGGTGGTTGAGCATTAGTGGTTGCACTTGTTCCTCGTCCTTGTCCTACCCCTCCTTATGATCCTTTCTACATATCATATTTTAGAAAGCAGTGAAGTACAAATAGAAATTTAGAAATTAAAATTTAGAATGTATTGAAGTTGACATTAAAATATAGAAATTACATGTGCATGTGGGAACTCAGTTGATGTGTCAATTCCTCTTACTGCACTTTAAGTGACTCCCTACATGCATAAATGATAAAGTCACATATATGACAGCAACAAATGTTTCTCAGTCATCAAAGCAACTTAAATGAGTTCAAATAGAAAAAAAAAAAAAAAAAAAAAAACTTAACATAAATGTCAGAACAAAAGAGTTACCAAATTAATCTCAAGCATATTCTCCCATTGTTGTCTCTCCCAACCTCTGCCAATACACCATGTTTTTGGTTTGCGAAGCTACTTTCTTGCATGTCCTTCGGTTGTGATCTCATTCCCAACAGTTTTTGCACTTAATTGTTGGGTCTCGTGTACTCTATGCATTCTCTCTTTCCATTGGATCTTTTCTTTTTATTTTTTTAATTTTTTTTTTGCCTTTCAACAAGTTTCTTATAGGATGAGGATACAAAGGGTCATATGAAGTCTTTGTCCACATATTTTCTCCACTCAATGGAAAAATTATAGGTTCATAAGCCTTCATATATGTATCCCTCCTATAACTAGGATCAATGTAGTGAGCATGGTCATTTTTCATGAATAAAATGCAAGAAATAGCAAGTGAACATGAGGTACCACATAATTGCCACTTTCTGCATGTACATTTACCCTCTTTCATATTGACAACGTCTCTATTTGGATAATATTCAACCTCAAATATATCACCATCAGCACGTCGACACCAATGTTTTGTATCTAACTTCATTAACCATCCAGCTGCCTTTTTTTCAGTCTTTTTCAAATTATCCATCTTCATAATAAAATCAGGAGTATTAGTTTCCCTAGCAGCACTCCAAAGAAGCTCGAACTTCATTTCTCTGTAAATCTTATTGAAGTTTGACTGTAGATGTCTCATACAAAACCTATTCTCTGCATCTGGCATAAGTTGTTTAAGGGTAGGAGCTAGACCCTGTAATAAATAAAAATATGTACTAACTCATCTGTATATCCCATATTATCTTAAAAATATTGCAGAAATCACTTCCATGCATCCTTTTTTCAGCCTTAACCACCGCATAAGCAATTGGAAACATATGTTTGTTTGGGTCCCTTCCAACAACTGTCAACTGTTCTCCATACTCGCTCTTAAGAAAATACCCATCTAAGCCAATGAAAGGACAGCAGCCAGCCATAAACCCCTATTTGCATATTGCCAAACAAAAATAAATCCTTTGGAAAACACTTCTTCCGGATTCTATGTTAATTTTAAGTCTACATGTACACCCTATATTTGTTCTCATAATCTTTGCACAATATTCCCACAGTTTACTTTATTGGCCAGCCACATTACCTGCTACTCTTGCATTAGCATTTGCTTTTGCTCTATTGATACCGTGATATACCAACAACAATGACCATTTTCATTGATAAAATCGCAAGTGCACAAATCAACAAGTAATAAAGTGGTTTTAAAATAAAACCAAATATCGATCCCACGAAGAATAATGTCTCTAGTGATGAAAATAAATTCTATTGTTAACGAAATCTATAAAGTAAAAGAAGAGTGATTGTTTGATTGGTTTTGTGCAACAAAGCAAGAATAAAATAAGAAAGCAATCAAGAAAACAAAACAAGGCAGCAAAAGTAAATAAGCAAAGGTTCAAAAAAATATTGATGGAATAAGGATTATGACTTCACCACTATTAATCCTACTTAGCCTTAATGCATGACAAATTCATTAGTTAACCTCTCTTAACCAAAAGTTAATCCCTCAATGCATCTTGATCTAGCAAGCACAAGATAGTTTAATTGTCCCCAATCTAAACTACCAAATTTAAGCCCTAAGACATGCAAACCCAATAAGCTCTTGTTAAGGTGTCACTAGGCATGATGATGTCCCTATCTACCATGTATTTCATTGCAAACAATACTATATTCCTTATCCCTAAGTGAATACAATATTAAATCAATAACATTTTCATGAAAGCATTACGAACAACAATGAAATATTAACTCTCAACGTGAATTAAAACCAAACAAGCATTAAAAATTGAAAAGTCATAATAGGGCTACATCATAATCCTTATAAAAGCTTAGCTACTCATGTTCTTAGAAATAGTCATCAATGAATCAAAACAAAACATATTATGAATAACAAAAAGATGAAAAAAAGAGAAAGCAATTCCAAGATCTTGTGGCTAACGGATTTTCTTCTTCAATTGCTTCTTCAAATATGCTTCAAAACCAAGGTTGAATCCTGCTAAGGTGCTGGCCGAATTCTCCCTTTTCTAAACCTTTGATGTAGCTGAGATTCCCTTGCTATAAACTTCTAAAATTGTGCCTAAAAAAATCTAATAGAAAACTAAAAATAATGTAAAAGACTTGATACTCTAGACCTCATTTCAAGCTCCAAGGTCTAGCGTATTTATAGAAAAAGATTACTAGTTGAGCAAAGAAAGGCTCTAGAATTAAAATCTTACTCTAAATCTTATTTTCTAAGATAATAGGAGATAAAATATTAAACAAAAATCTCCTATCATCTCTCATATGGCCTGCCCTATGGGGTTAAATAGGTCATTGGTGCCCTCAAAAGGATGTCACATTCCCACTTAGATAAGAAAGCAATACATATCTCTTTAGGAATTCCATCTTTTCCCAACTCTAATTCCTTCTCTGATTAATATTCCAATTAATATTATTGGAATAATATGGACTTCCCAGTGGCATGTGATGTGGAAATAATAAGACACCTTGCTGAAGAGTAATGATGTGGCAATCCCCACTCATCTATGCATAGGTGGCATCCTAGTTGGCAAAGACACTTCCCTTCATATCTTCAATGTTTGGTAAGAAGATCCTAAGTATACTTTGGATTGCCAAATGAACTCAGTATTTATTGATTCCAGTTGTAAACATTAGATATATGTCTTAGCTTTCCATTCATAACTTGATCGCACAAAATGAATGTTGGGAAAGCACTTAAATATCAATGTCTCCAAAGGAGTGTAAGTCTGTCGCAATTGCTAAACATGTTCATCTTCAAAATCAAACTGGTACTAATTGGCTGATCCAATTGCAGTTAAACTTTACATAGTTTAACCTTGATTAATCATGAATCATTAGAAACTAAAATCGTACTAAAATTCCTGGTGTAACTCCATATATGATTTATTAAGTAAATATTGTGCAGAAAATACAGCAATTTCCAGCATTTGTCATTCTTTCTCTAAAAATAGAAAGCACAACAATTTAGTATTTTTCATTAATAATTAACTCAAAACTAGTTAAAATGCAACATAAAATATGGCATAAAAAGCTACTATTTTTATGCATATCTTTCATCTTTGCTGGAAGTCTGTTAGTTACATTTTCAGATTTCTTTTAAAATCATTAAAATATTTATTGGACAACTATTTTGAATTCACCAACCTATTATTTAGTGTCCTACTACATGTGTGCTTCTTATTCAAGGTCTTCACTTGAAATGTTTCTTGGCCTTGAATATTAGAAGCATGCATTTTCCAAGGGCAGCCTTCATCACAAACTGTTGTCACCACCCTCCAAAATGGACATTTAATAAACCTAATACTCTAACCTCCTTTCAAAGCATATGCCTCTATGTATTCCTTAAACTTTTTAGGATTAGGAAACTTCATTTCCACTTCTAATTCCAAATGTCCCATTAAACTGACCATTTAATAAACTCTTTATGAGTAAGGGTTGCCACACCATTTAGGCACTAACCATGAACCTGCATCTTCATCATCGTCAAAACTTGCCAAGCTCACAAGCTGGTTAGAGTCAAGGTTAATATCATTCACACATCACACTCAAATGCCCATACAGTCTCATTCGTATATGCTTTAGCCAGGCCTTCATTCTCTGCCAAAACAAACCACAAACACCATGACTATCAAGTTCTTCATCGACAAGCTTGCCAAATAACCAGTCATCATCCTCATCTTCCCCCATATTGATATCATGCAGTTCAACACTTCTTGATCTATAACTTTCTTCTCCCTCATCCCTAGAATGTACCTTCCCCACACAGTGGCTACTTAAGGCTTCATCATCCACTGCATGAACCAATGGTTCTCTCAGAGGTTCAACATGTGGTCCATCCCCAGGTTCATAATCGGCAAACTCCTCTATATCAACCAACAAAGTATTTATAACGGGATGTTCAACATATAAATCAATAACCCTAAATCTACTACCCAATTCAGCAAGCTGCAATGTATCTCAGTCAACTTCTAAGGGTTTTAACCCAAAGTCCAAAATAATACTAGAAAATAAATACCACAACCTCTTATACCCATTGTACCCTAACTCTGTCAACATATCTTTCAAATAAATTATACTAATTTTGTCACTATTACTATTGTTAAAATGAGACAACTTGCCCCCACATAATTCTCAAAGGGTCCATTCTCAAAGTGACCATCATTTCACATTTGGATTGTAAAACCCATAACCCTATATATCAATACACATAGAGACAATAATTTAAGTAAGCAACTTTTAAATTCCAATACACAAAAGACATGGACAAGATTTTAAATAAACAACATTTAACTAAGTAACAATCATAAATCACAGAATGTATACTTTAAATATACATAACTTGTCCTTGTATAGTTGGACACATGTTTAACTAACATAATACACAATTACATATATGTTGTTTTCACAGGTTGTTAACAAATATATATACAATAATCGATAAAGCAATATTTTATAAACACAAAGCAGCAAAATCAACAATCTAAACGGATTGTCTTAATATATAGCTACTTCCTTTAGTTTATTAATTTCTGAGTCCTATAATGCTAATGCTATGTCAATTTTGTGTTTTTTCAAAAGCCAACTCTTCCGTCGTTTTCTTTTATTCTCTGCGGTAATTATGTGCGCCATTTGTTTTTTTATTAGTTTATTAATTTTCCAGTCATTTAATGCTGATGTTATGTCAATTTTGTGTTTTTTCAAAGCCAACTCTTCTGTCGCTTTTTTCTAATCTCTGCGGTCATTATGTGCGGCAATTTTTTTTTCCTTTTTTTGCCAATTTAATTATATTAACTACATTTTTTTTTGTGAATTAATTATATTAACTTGGGTTGCCCATTTTGACTTACAACATTTGACATCAAAATGTATAAAAATTAATTACTGTTGAAAATATCATTTCATGAGTGGTTATGTGGGTTGGTGATTCACCATTGGTACTTATTACTAGTTATTTGAATATAAACTATATGGCGGTCGTAATACATGAAATAAATAAAAATATTTTCTAATATTACGGTACTGATCATTAATAACCTCTACTTACCTAATGGTGATTTTATGAATTTTAATTTATTATGGGAGACCTAATTAACTATTATTTTTCTCATTTCCAAATAAAAAAAGGGGAAAAAAGGGGTAACTAAATGTAAATATACGTTCTAGTTGATTTTTTATTATATAACAATATTTATTATGTCTATTCTATTTAGGTGCTCTTCAAGAGGTTGTAACCTTTAAAAATTTTCAAAAATGTATTATATATGTTAGCCTAGCCTTTTCGTGATAATTTAACTAAGGTTCATACAATAGAATGCTATTACATATATGTTGTTTACAAATTTGGATTGATAAAACTGACCTGCGGGTTGATCCCACAATTCAATGTGAATTTTGATGTAGTAACAAATGAGAGAAAGATTTGATAGATAAGGTGTCACTTTCATAGTTTGGCCACGAATACAGCATTACAAAATTTTTAGCATCCAATATAATACTATTAGTCGCCTTAATCCTTATTTTACGGCGACGCACTTTAGACGTCGAGAATGTTTTTTTACTTTCGGCGACTCCCCTTTCCGCGACACATGAATTTACGTCGCCGTTTACAACTAGCGAAGCTAGTTTTGCGTCGCCTATTAGGGTTTTTGGCGTAGTGACATCATTAGATATAAAAAATTTGATTGCAATTGAAACATTAAAATATCAATTGCATACACCCTGAGCATTTTTACTATTTTTTTAACCCATCTCCCTCCCTTCAGTGTGCCACATTGACCTACTTAAGGGAGGCTTATGAGGAAGTAAAAAAGTGCCTCAAACCACCATTAGCATTGGTTGGTGTGTGAAAATGTTGGTCGGTGTGTGTAATTTATGGGCAGGATTCACACTGCCCAACTAGCTAGGACCACACTGACCTTACGTTTAGTGTGGCATAACTTATGGCAGTGTGAACCCCTACATGCACAGCCAATATTTGCACACGCCATCCAACATTTATACACACTGTCCAAAAATTGCACACACCAATAAAATTTAGACACATGTAGCATTGAAACATATTAATATACACTTTAACAATATTATTATAACAAAAATAATCAAATTACATTGATGGGTGTTAGAATTGGATTTGATGTTGTTAAAAACTTTAAAAAAGCTTGAAAATGGAGTATAAAGCTTGAATAGTTTGAATTGTTAACCTGTTTTTTTTATAGTGTACATATTAATATACACTAAGCTTGAAATAATCAATTAATATATTTTTTTCCTGTTAACTTGCACAACAAAAAGAAAAGTGATTAATGTTATTGAGCAGTTAACAAACTAAGTTGACAGGACTCTTTTTTTTTTTTTGGTAAAATAAGTTCATAAGACTTTTATGTATTAGGAACACTTTAATTTATATCAAAAATTTGGCAACCCACCAAAAATAATAAATGCAAATTTTTTTAAACCCAGTTTTCTGGCAAAGAAGAAGCCAAAGACGCCCACACAAATCAACAAAAGCACAAGAAAGAAAAATCTCAATCTCTGTGTCGTAAGCA
>QANX01007658.1:8815-42532 GCA_003254975.1 Ochetophila trinervis
GCTGGTGTTGCCAATAGTGCACTATTGGCGACACCAGCGTCGCCTATAATACATTATTGGTGATGCTGGCATCGCCAATAGCCCTTTTTTTATTTATATACTTTGTTTATAAGTTCACATTATTGTTGAAAAATGTAAAATCAATAATATATGCCATCATCATATAAACATAAATATATATGTATAGTGCATACTGAACACAACAATTATGTCAATTATGCATGCATGTAACTTGAAATATACAATAGCTTTAAGGAATTTGCATGCAATATTCATACTTAATTTGTTTGCATAGTTAATAAAAATTATGTGAACAAATTGTCTTGTTGTATATGTTATATATATATAAATCTGTATTTCCTTGAGATTAAATTACTTTTTAATTCTTAAAATTACATATTGTAGATGAAGAGATTAAATTAGTTGACAATTAAAAAAAAAAGATTATAGGCGACACTGGTGTCGCCAATAGTGGTATTGGCCACACCAGCGTCGCCAATAACCCCATATATATTTTTTTTTGTATACTTTGTTTATAATGTTATATATGTTTACATATGTATTTCTTTTGTATACATTTTAATTCTTAAAATTACATATTGTAGATGAAGAGATTAAATTACTTGACAATTAAAAAAAAAAAAGAGTATAGGCGACGCTGGCGTCTCCGATAGTGCACTATTGGCGACACCAGCGTCGCCAATAATACAGTATTGGCGACGCCGGCGTCGCCAATAGCCCTATTTCTTTATTTTTTTTATTGCATTGTTTATAAGTTCACATTATTGTTTAAAAATGTAAAATCAATAATATATGGTATTATATAAACATAAATATATAGATTAAGGCTCGGCAAGATGTATTTCCTTGAGATTAAATTACGTCATATAATTATCATAGCCACATCCTTTCACAAATATAAACTTCGTCCCTATCTTCGTCACTATTAACATCAATGTCGTGCTCCACACATGGGAGACGATCTGAAAATGGGTTATGATTCATGGGAGCGTCTTCGTTTTCATCGTCTTGTTTAACATCATCAACAAATACATCACGTTGTGGTGGAGATAGCACTACTGACCAACATGGATCAACCTGATCCTCGACGTAAAAAACTTGCTGCGCTTGTAAGGCCATGATGAATGGTTCGGATATGTGACCTAACTTATTAAAGTTGACACATTTAAAGCCTAAATCATCAGTTTTCACACCCGTATTACTGTCAACCCAATCACACATGAAAACAGTGACGCGGAAACGAACGTAATTGACATCACAAATTTCTCTTACTTTACCATAGTAAGTCATATTCGCTAAAATAGGATTATTGTCTTTTGCTGTTGCATAATGCATACCTTGGGCTACTATCTTCACTCCACTGTTTTGTGTGACACGTTTATTGTCCCTTTCCACAATGTTGAAACAAACCCTTTTAATGACATACCCTTCATGCTTTGTTACCACCCACTGTGGACCTTGTGCAAGCCACCTCAATGTGTCATTCACATTACAACTCGGTATACATCGCTCGGAGTCAACCTATTAATGCCATGATATATATTGGAAGTAATTAGAATATTGAGGAGCATTAAAAAAATTGTTGACATCATAACGGTCATGCACTAAACAATTATAAGTTCACATTTTAAATTAGCTATACCTTATCATGCAACCAATACATAAATGTGCGGTTGTGCTCGTCTTGAATCCGTTTTGCCCTCTTTCCTCTGTTTCTTTTATCGGCTTTTAAGGCTATATCACGCAACCAATACATAAATGTGCGGTTGTGCTCGTCTTGTGGGGAATAAATTATAAGGATATTTCATATATATATAGCTAAAATATATACATATACATATTATATATACAAAACAATATCCGACCAAATATATGAAATATTTTTATTGATATTACACAAACATGTTTACATAGATCATAAATTATCCATATATATGAATCTCGAGCATATCATTATTAGGTTTACATTAAATTCTGCATATCTCGATCGACATATGAAAAATTAACCGATGGGAGCAGAAGAAGAAATGCGTCGCCTTGTCCAGATATTTGTTGCCTTGCCGTTCTATGATACTGGACAAGGAAGCCTCCTCTGGATGACAATGAAATATTTGATTTAGAGATAGGTGATCTACCAGAAGAATATACGACATTTTGAAGTGGGTCGAAAACCTGAAAGGGAGTAAAAATAATAAATATTTCATCGTTTCCATATATTTTGAAATAGTATCAGCTAAAAGATAATGAAACCAAGAAGATCAATATTTCCATATTTACTTTTTTTTTTTCCGATGGTTCAAGAATATTTCATTCTTTCCTTTTATTTTGAAATAATTTCAGCTGAATAATTGGGCATAACTGCTAAAACTATTTCAAAATATAAGGCAAGAAAGACATATATATATATGTAAAAGAGAGAAACAAATCATGAAATGTGGATTTTTAACATGAGGATGTGCCTATTTATAGACACATAATGGTTGGTGCAAATTAAATGTTAGTAGATATGTTGGAATTAAATACGGTAGCAAAAGTTATTGCGAATAAAGTTATTGGCGACGCATGCATCACCATTTTGAAGTTATGGGCTAACATTGAATTAAATGGTGACGCTAGTGTCGCCATTTTGAAGTTATGACGCTCGCGTCGCCAGTAACATTTTGTTGATTTTTTTTTTCCGAATATTATTTCTTTTACAGTGCTAATTAATGGTAGGTGCAAATTAAATGTTTATATAGGTTGAATTAAATACGTTCAGGTATATATGTTTTAATCGACGGAGGGGTAGCTATTTGGAAGTGCTAATTTGAAACAATTTGTTGTTATGGGCGACGCTAGCGTCGCCAATAAATTTTTTTTTTTCATATATATTTCTTTTACAATAATAGATGAGTTGATTACAAGTACTTCAATATGTTATAAATAAAGTACTGATCGATAAATTAGCAAACATTAGTTTTTCAACCACGAAATAATTTAACTAGTTTATTAAATAAGCTAATTTAGTTTATTAATGTACGAGTCAGCATCTTGACTTACGTACGTTCTTCGTAGCTGCTCCCACCGATGACGCCCCTCTTCGCACCCCCATTTAAAGAAGATAGAACGAAACCTTTAATATGTATGAAGGTGAAGTCCTGAAGCGTATGGATCGACGATTTGTAGCTAATCGATCATATAAGATGAGAGCTGGTTAAAACTTTTTTGACATTTCCATATATTTTGAAATAGTTTCAGCTAAATCGAAGAAAAAAAAACGTAAGAATATTTATGCATATGTATAATTTTTTTCCTTTTCTTGATGATTGTTTCTTTTACAGTAATAGATTATTTTCTTTCATAATATAGATACGTATTTATAGATAGAGAATAGTACGTCGGTGTGAATTGATTATTTTGGTATTTTGAAATAATTGTGGTAGGCGTTGGCGCGCAACTATTTCGCGACACCTGCTCCAATGGGTGTCGCTGAATGTGAATGCCGCGTATATTTTTCTCGACGCTTTACGAATGCTCGTCGCAAAAGTATTTGGCGCGCAGATTTTTGGCGATACTTGCCGCATTTGTGTCGCCAAATATGCTTCGCGCCACATTTTTTTCGACGGTTTTCGATCACGAGGCGCGATATATGATTTCACGCACATTTTAGCGACGTGCGTGCGTCGCTATTTTGTTCAAATATAGGCGACGCACTATATTTGTGTCGCCGTTAGTTTATCGCGACGCAAATTTTTTGCTTCGTCGCGCATTTAGTGTCGCCGATTAAGATTTTTGGCGTAGTGTAATCTATAGGGTTAATAATTGCCATTTTATTTATTGGATAGTTTAATAGGCTGAAATCAAAATTTTAATGTGATGCATTTTGCTTCAATATATTGGATTTTTTTTTTTTGGATAACCGCGATTAACGTTTGGAGTATTAAAATAAAATATTTAAAAAAAAAGAAAAGAAAACTTAAATTGCAATAGATTAAAATTAAAAAGTTTAAATTGCAACAAACTATATTTTAATATTGATTATGACAAAACCGTTCACTACTATAGAAATAAGCTATTGATGACGGCTTTATTTTTATATAGACGTCGGTTAATAAAAAAAACCGACATTGATACACTAACACGACGGTTATTAACTTGGCAGGTAATAAAAATCGTCGTCTATAAAAAAACAATCAACGACGATTATAAACAAAACCGTCGTCTATAGTTTAATCAAAGACGACGGTTTATAAAAAAACCGTCATCTATAAATCTTTAAGACATGTGGCATCCATGTTGCTGCCACGTGTCTCTTTGTAGAGAATAGACCCGTTGTCTTTATTTGGATAAAAACGACGGTTAACCGTCGTTTTTACCCCTCCCTAAATAAAAAAAAAAAAAAAAGACAACAGGCCTAGCTGGACCCGTCGTTTTTACCCCAAAAAAAAAAAAAAAACTACGGGCCTAGCTCTAGACCCGTCGTCTTTATCAATACAACGTCGTTTTGTAGCCATGTTATTTGGGTAAAAATGACGGTTCTAGCTTAGAACTGTCATTTTTAACTCCGTGTTTTCTTCTTTACACGCATCTTCATCTCTCATTTTCCCTCACTTCTTTAGAAACCCTAAAGCACCCGCCCTCACTTCCTTAGAAATCCTAAAGCACCCACCGCTGTTTGCTCATCTTCTACATTGTGGTTGCCGTTTCCTTATATTCTCTATTGTGGTCGTCGTTTCTCATCTTCTCCATTATGGTCGGATTACTTCTTCATTTCACAAAAACTTTAAGGTTAGTGCTCGACAATCTATTTAAAATGTTTGAATCCATGCATTGAAAAGTTTGAATATTGAATATAATGCATTATTTTGTTTGAATATTGAATGTATTTGTTAAGTTGGTTGTTAATTTGTATATTGTGTATATAATCAAAAATTGTATAAATTATCCAGTGATATATATAAAATCCGATGATATGTATTAAACTCGATGATAAGTATGAACTACCCGTGCATATATTGTGTGAAAAATTGTATATGAGAGTTTTGGTTTAATTAATAATTTTGTATAAGAGTTTTGTAATTAGAATATATTAAATATAATTTTGTTTAAATTTATTTAAAAGCCGCTGAAAAAAAAGAAAAAAACATAGACGACGGTTCCAATCTTAAACCGTCATCTATATATTTGCCCTGTGGACATCCACGTGGCTTCAGCGTGGTTTTAGACGTCGGTTTTGAACCGTCATCGATGTTTTATGACTATCGACGACGCCTCATTAGACGACGGTTTTATGTCCATCATGTAAACACTTACGACGTCGGTTTTTCACCGTTGTTTTTTACCCTATTTTCTAGTAGTGGTTAAGCATTATTAGGTAAATAATCCCATTAACAAATTAAAACTTGAAGGGCCTATAATGGAAAATTTTAAATTTGAAGGCTAAAAGCGTAATTTTTTCAAATTAAAATGTATTAAAGTGTAAACAATCTTAATCTATACATAAGTTCATTAAAAGGTTCACTTTGCTCATATATGCTTTTAATAGTTTAGTATTAGACCTATATAGATCACTAATATATTTTTAAATTTTAATTTTTGAAACAACCCAGTTACTGATAAAGTTTAAAAATGCTAATCGTTCAACTTGACACAAGTTGCTCGTGTATTACATCAACGTATTAGATTTGGACATGTATTAGTTGGTTATTTTGAATCCATATATAGTTTACTTTTACACTTTTATAATTTTAATACTTCACTAATTTTTTTTAATCTACCATTATATTTTAAAATATTAGCTTTTGAAACAATTAAAAATAAGATGAAGAGAATATTTATATATGTGTGCGTGTATATATAGCACCCCCATATTCACATAAGAGATTAAATGGTAAAGAAAACATTCACGTTTTTAAATGTCAATTACTAAAATGAGACATGTTTTTGACAGCATCATATCAAGGGAGACAATAATTTTATTTTATGTAAATAAACTATATATATTTTTATTAGGTTCAACAGGATATGGATTTTCACTGATTTAAGTGTATATTTGGAACCCAAAACAAACTTTTTGTAACCGAAACAAAAATTCTAGTTCTGAATTTTAGACTATTGAGAGATAGTTGGAACAAGAATAGTTCTGTGATTTATTTTTCCAAAATTTATACTTTTAGTCCTTTCTTGTGAACCCTTGTAAAATTCATACTAACTCTGTCAAGTGACTTTCACATGTATATCGTCATGAACCCTATCAATCTTTGCATTCTACTGTTTGGCATTGATATTAATTTTAGATTCATAGGCTTCGATTGAATAAAGTTAAAACTTCTAGATTTACCATGGAATTTGAACAAATTAAATAGAAGGCTCAAAAATGTAGTTTTATTAGTCTTTAGTTTTTTTTTTAGTTTAAAAATGCAGTTAACCTTTAGTTTTTTTTTTTTTTTTTTTTTACATGAATATTTTTCACATAAAAACTTGGTAAATGCAATTAAATATTAGTCTTCCTAACCGTCAAAAAAGTTGGGAGTGAAGGAATATCTTTACAAAAGAAAAAAAAAATGAACTACATATACTCATGGCTAGTTTGTGCATATGGGTGGATGTCTATTTTTATATTGAAACGTTTGCACATTTGAATTTCAAAGGAATTGATACATTGCATTCTAAACTTTTTTCTTAGCACTTTGCATTTTGAACTAACAAAATTTGGCTCCGTGTATCTTTCATTTCTTTTTTTTGCTTATAGAACTAGTCACGTGCTGCACATGGGCAAAATCATAATTTTACTGTTGAAAAAATAAACGGAAGGTACCTTTGTGCTAAATTTTTTTGTCAGTTCACGATGCAAAGTGCCCAAAGAAAAAACGTTTAGGGTGTAACGTGTCAATCCCGATAAAGTTCAAGGTGCAAACATATCAATATTTGCATCAAATTATAGACAAATTTTAATATGTGTATAAGCTAAAATTTTACATTCCAAAATACATGTCTAAGTCTTACAAATACAAAACATGTACTAAATTGCATAAATTATCACAAAATATATGTATATAATGTCATTTGTCCAATTAATGTCACCCTACTATCTTGGTTGTATGCCAAAACATGCTTGTTCAATCATTTTCCTATAATTGGTATGATACTAACATATACTACACAAAAACTTTTAGTTTAATAAGCCAATCATACACTAATCTAAAATATTATAATATTGATGTTAATCCAACAATACAATTTATGTCAATTTTTTCACATACAGGTACTTTGATATATATTTTGGGATGTAACTTTAAACTTTTATATATATATATATATATGCAAAATTTGGTTTATAATGTGATGCTAATATTGACACGATTGTACTCTGAACTTTATAGAGATTGGCACGTTGCATCCTAAATTTTTTTTCAGCACTTTGCATTGTGAACTAACAAAAATTTAGCATTTTGCACCCTTTGTTTATTTTTTAAATAGTTAAATAATAATTTTGCCTTTCAAATAAAATCATGTGTGCAACACATGATAAGTTTCGCGAGCAAAAATAAACGGAAAGTGCACCTTGCTAAAATTTTGTTAGTACAAAGTGCAAAGAACCAAGGATAAAAGTTTATCATGAAATGTGCAAACTCCAATAAAATTCAGTGTGCAAGCATGTCAATATCTTTATCTGTTGAGAAGCTTATGGAGTGTGATTTTTTTTTTTTTTCTATTTTTTAATATTATTATTTTTTTACCAAATACTTCTGAATACTATAAATTTTAAAATCTACCAAAAAAATATAACGAAAATGTCATAATGTATTCAATTTTTGTGTTTTGTATATTAATTTTTTTTTTAATTTTTGTAATTTTATTTATTGTGGCAGTGATATATCATATATGTTAATCAAACAAGGCTATTCAATTGTCAAAGTTAAAACATGTGGAAGATGCTGCATCACATAATCAGCAAAAGTTAACTTCCTAAATAATATTCTTCCCTAAACAGGGTTAAAACAAGATGTTGAAGACAAGCTTGTGATTTTTGTTTTTAATACTTAAATAGCTTATAACTAAAAATAAAAAATAAAAAATGTTGTAGTATATAAAAGTGACTATATAAAGCTAAATTCCCAGTTAAAAAGTCTTATATAAATTATAAATGTATTTGAAGCTGATGCATCTAGGAAGCTTCATTGGATTGATAATATTCAAAGGGAGGTGACTGGTGAGAGCTTAGGTGGTCAACTCAGATTGAAGGTATTATAGTTGGCAGTGGTTAGAAAAGTAAATGTGGCCCATAAGACTAGTAGGGTTAGGTTTTTCCATTTATATTATACATTTGCCTCTGTTTCTATCAACTTAAGGAGGTTCTTTAAGCTATGCTACAAACTTATGAGGAAAAACTAGACCAATTCCAAGCGTGTCAACGTCAAACTCAGATCTGTGTTTTTAAACCCAAATCAAGATAGAATTTTATTTTAATAATAATAATAATAATAGTTTTCACTGCTTGGCCATATCCGATCAAAATCAACTCTTTGCTGAAATAAATTTGGGTCACCAACCGCTACTCCTGCCAATATATACATTTGCTGAACTGACATTTGCATGCTATGCTTGACAGTTGACCCACAAACAAGGTTTATACATTCTGGTTGTGGACCCCATCAAAGTTATTGAAGTCAAGTCAACTCTCTTAATCATTCCATCTGTTTCAGCATTTTATTACCACAAAATCAATTTAAGATATATATGTGTATGTATATGCTCTTTGCACATAAACTTCTCAGCAATTGAAGTTGCAAATTCATATGAGATTGTTTGGTTTACTAGATAATTGCACATATACAGAAAACTTCAGCGAACAAGCCCTTTCTTACAACCATAGCAATACAGAAAATGTACAAACCTAGCTAGTGCCTACTACCATAGTACCATGTGTGAGTTGTTTAGGATTTAACTCCAACCTAGATCTTGTATTGTACTCTTCACAGCAGCACGTACATATATTCTGATGGCATATTTGGTTGGGAAAAGTTTAAAATTATTCAAAATAACATTATTTATAAATGAAATAACATTATTTATAAATAAAATTGTTCATAAATAAAATAACATAATTCATAAACAGTATAATATTACTAATGTTATTTTATTATAAATTATGTTATTTTATTTATAAATAATATCATTTTATTTACGAACGATATTATTTTAGTTGTATGGTAAAACTGTAGAAAGATCTATCTTTTTTAGTGTTCGAATAGAATTGAAGATTGCATTAAATTTAGCCAAATTTGATTTGAGTGGACTAAAAACCGGTCTTACATTTCAACTGGGCCCACAGTTCCTATGGACATGCTCAAGTAGGTAATTTAGAATTGACTTTGCTACTTGTTTCTCTAAAAATCATCTATAACTTATCTAGATGATACTGCTACGTTCCTCTTGACAAAAGTGAGTTGGTAATATCCTTCCATAATGCCAGCAGCAGATAATTACTGTTCTAATTAGTGATCATGCTCTAACTTCCAGAAAGAAACATTACGTTTCCTTATCTGCCAGCAGCTGGAAGACAAGAAAATGCCTTCCAGCACTTTTCTTGACGAGTCTCACAGCAATGTCATGGTTTTCCCATACATATATAAACTCCAAGAGAGCCATACAAAATTTTCATTCATCATACTTTGAACATCCTAAACAGATTGCAAGTTTAAGCTACAGCTAATTAATTTCTTATTGGGCTACTACCTGAGATTGCTAACATTGTATTGCTAATAATGTGGAGACAATGTTACACTGCCTATACAAATAAGATCATCCTCTATATAAATACTTCGACAGAGGGAACTTTAGGCTTCTTGCTACCTGTAAACATCCAAATAAAGTGAGTATAAGCAGCATGTAATCTGAATACAACATTTCATACCATTAAGAGTTTACAAAATCTGTTTGAAATCTGATACAAGAGCTAGAATAATAGTTACCTTCATGGCCATATCTTCACTCACTGTAGATCGATATCTAGTTGATCCCTCTAGTGAACAGCTTCCTCCCTTGACTATAAAACTAGCATTGCAGAGACTAGATAGTTGCAATAGAACATCAGACATGAGGCTATTATCACCAGATTGAATTCCAAGCCCATCATTTTCTTGTTCTTCCTCATCAGCTGCTACAGATGTAATACACTGAAATATAGCTAATAGTCTCTCCAATGGAAAGGTTCCAGGTCCTTTCATAAGTAATTCCTCTTCTGCAGTCTCCTTCTGATCCTTTGACTTTTCAGATGGCCTACACAACAAAGCGTTTAGAAGTGGCGAATAGCACATAGCAGAAGGTGACACAAGAGAAATGAGCTAATTATTTCAAAACCAAACTGTAAGATAGTTTGCAAATATTGGTACACGGATCTTGCACATTGTTCTAATGGAAGGTAATTGCACAGAAAACCTAGGCACACCAAATCAACCCATTACAAAATAGCCGTAAAATATATTGTTTAACTGTGTGAAAGATGGTTTGTCAAATTATATAGTATATGTCCAAATACTAATATTTGCTAAAATGACAACATCCAAAACAGATTGTCAATGGACTTACTTCCTCTTTCGTTTCCGACTATTAAAACCCCCCGTTGAATCAAACAGTGATGCATCAAGGGTAGCTGGGTTTCTTGAAGCTAAGAATGCTGAAATAAGAAGATACTTGGCAGAAGTAGACATATGGAAATCTAATTGATCAAGAACTTCACAACCTCCTGATTTCCTTGTGCTACCTTTCCGCTTTGCCTCCTTGGTGGCCCCAACTTCAGCTGAAGGCTGAGATGTAACCCTAAATATCTCATTCAGAGAAGGAGCAATATGTGGTTGAAGCTGACAATACAACCTCCGCTTCATGTCTTCATTGGGAACAATTCCCTGATCATTTAAAGGTTCACAGTATTTCTGGAACAATATTGAAAAGGCAGTAGATAGTTCATCCAACCGTCTAGTAACTCTACAGAAAGGCTTCAATACAATACTGAGAGTGAAAAAAAAAAAAAAAAAAAAGGTTCAGTAAAATAGACATATAAAGCGAAGGATCAAAATAGAAGACAACTTTTGTTCTTACTCGAGAAAAGAGGAATAGAGCTTCTTGTTTGATTGGTTTCTCATGAAGATTTGACGGAGATTTTCTTCTGTATAATCAGGAAAATACACAGGAGTAGGCTCCACATAACCCATACAAGAGTAATAGGTATCTGGTGAGGTATTGCTAATAAAGATCATACCCACCTCTGGCATTTTAAGAATATCATAGAGATTAAAAAGGAACGGTAACATAGTAGAGCTTTTATCCCACTCTCTAACAAGCTCCAAGTTGTCAAATATCAAGTAGATCATATGTCCTTTAGCTTGACCCTCCAATTTTTTGGATCTCAAATTTCCGGAGTTTCCCTGGAGATTACTAAGAATACTAGTCAAGGCTTCACGTAGAAAATTAACAAAATCAGAGGGCCTTTCACACCGCTTTCCACTTGAATAACCATTGGCCGCATTCTTTCTATGAAGCAACAGTTGATCCAAAACAGATTCAAACAAAATCCGAGGACTATAGCAGGTAAGGCAGCTTGAGTAAACAAAAGGACGATGAAGATGCCGAAATATCTGGAGAATAGTACTGGTTTTTCCAGTAGAAGTGCCTCCATAGATAAATAGAGGAGGCATGGGGCAATTCAGTGGACCCAAAATGCGCACAAGTTCGAGAATCTGAAAACGTCTACCAGGGAAACTAGACAACAAATCATCCAGACTAATGGGTTTGTCTTCTCCAAACAGAAGGTCATTGAGAGTTGGAGGGGGTGGATCCTTTGCTTTCGTTCTTTCGACACCATTATTTAAATCGGCAGCTGAAGAGGAGAACCTGGTTGTTCTTCTAGTCACTTGTGGGCTTTCTTCTTTGCCCATGTCTTCAAAAGCAAATAAAATTTCAACAACTCTAGCCAGAGAAATATTAAAAGACCGAGAGTAACGCTCAAAAACCATATTTAAGACAAAAGACACTACCAAGAAATCACATAGAGAACTAAAACTAAAAAGTAGACGGCCCAACTTGTCAAATATTAAGCAGAAAAATAAATGAATTGCATTCAAAAACACAAAAGCACCAAAATATGGCAATAGCATTTAAAAACATCTAATGAAATACCAATATTGCTTCAATTCTTAAATTCAAAACAAAAAAGCATCAGTGTAAATTGAAACAAGAATAGGATAATATATAAAAGAAATGGAAATGGCTGAAACATGAGCACAGATTAAATGAGAGCATGGTCAGCAAAACATTACAAACAACTTACAAACATTAAAAAAGGGGTTTTTTTTTAGCAGTGGAAAAGTTCCAAATTAAAATCAAAACCGGAGACAATAACCACGAGGAATCAGAAATAGATAAAGGTCGGCATAAATCCAACGAAACCCATAAAAACTCCAACTGAATTCAGAGAAATGAAGCTAATATCAACCACAAAAACCTCTATTTCAAAAGATAAGAGAAATAGAGAGAGAGAAAGAGAGAGAGTACCAGTGAGATCAGTGGTTTGTTGTAGAAGTAGAAATCCAAGAGAGAGAGAGAGAGAGAGAGAGAGAGACGAAGATTGGGAATTGAATGAAGAAATTGAGCCCCAAGGACAAAACCTTCCCCTCTTCTTCTCTGAACATTTATAAAATAAACAATTTCTGGAAAAATATTTCCCGCCTAAATCGTGTTCATTCGGTGCGGGCACGTACAATGAAACTAAACATGTGGCGGTGGCCAATTCGTCCTTTAAATAAAGAAAAAGAAAAGAAAATATAATAAAAATATATAAATTTTCATGATAATTTAAAAATAAAAAAATTAAGTAAACTAAAGCTGTGACACCTGAATACTTAGGAAATTCTACTATTTTAATGGAAAGCATTCGTTCTTCTTCAAGATAGAATGAAATTTGAAAAAAAAAAAAAAAAAAANAAGGTTCCATCCCTTTTGATAAAAATGACTATTAATCGTGTTGTATTCATGGAATTGCATACTTTCTAAACGTCCCCAAAAGCAAATTTGTGCATATTATAACAGAAGTGGTGGTGGTTTACTTTTTCTTCTCTCGTTGTCATAGCGTTAGGTGACTCTATCGGTTCCCTAACCCTGTGCGATATATGTTTTTCATCGTTAGTGGAAAACAAATCCTATTTTCCAAATTCCAATTGTGGACAAGCAATTCTCTCGTTGACATAAAAATATATCTTATATATTTGACATTTCTGAAAATCTATATTTTGTAATGTAAACAAAATTTAAAATAGGGTGACTTTCCAAATTAACATTGTACTCATATAACTCTATTTAATGGCGAATATTGCCTTAGGTAGGCCCTCAAGCCTCAAGACTCAAGATCAAGATGGTCAGTTGGGTCCAATTCCGAAGATGTAGAAGACCCAAATAAAGTGTTACCTTATTTTTTTTTATTTCTTTTTTATAATTAATCTATTACAAGTTACAGCCAAAAGTGATGCCAAAAGACGGTGTCGTTTATGAGATTCCTCTCTTCCAATATCAATTGCTCGTAGGAAAAAAAATAAAAACAACTTACCTGAAGAAGTCAAAAGACATCTTATGTTAATTTTACCCAAAAGAAAAAAAGGCATTTTATGTTAATTAGAATGTTGAATAAGATTTGTCTTTGAGGGATAAGATTACAATACGAAAAATTTGGTCTACAGCAACAAAATCCTTAGCTACAAAATTATTTTTGTGACAGAAGATATCACTTCAGTTTCAAAAAATTTGTTCTGTGACTATTTAAAAAAAAATGTTATTTTCAGTTACGAACTTCGAAATAATAACAATTTTACGTAACTAATGGGTGAATTTTTCGGAGGAAAATATTTCTTCCAAAATTTAAACAGCTACTGTTACAATTTTTTTAGCTTTATGACTAAATACTCTGAGTTTGACTGGTCAACTGATGAAATATAGTCACAAATATTATTTTCATAACAAAAAAAAAATGTATTTTTTAAATTGCAAAATAAATAAGATAAAAAAACGTTGTCCAAAACGACACCGTTTCATCTAATTTTGCAATCTTTCTTAGATTACATAACATTGGATGCCGTTCCAAGTCCTCCAAAATCTTTGGCCAGCCTCTCCAAAATCCCAGGCGATCCTTCAAACTGGTTTCCCCTCTCTCTTCTAATTTGCCGCCACTTCGCTAAAACTCATTCGAGTTGGACTTTTTGGCTTTGTACGTTGAAGGCATAGGTGTGTTGTTTATATCTTGTTGCCTTGCTGTTTCAATTTTCTTTTTCACAGAATAATAAGTTTCTTTTCTATTATGCATCATGAATGCAACATTGTTTCGTATGTTTAACTAATTTTGAGTATCTGTTAAAGCCTTGTATTTAGGGTTCCATTTTTTAGTTTGATTTATATTTTTGGTAAGTTTCTTTATTTTATTTTAGTTCATTGTTCACGTTTTATGCAATGTCCGATTATATGCATTGTTCACGCATTATAGTGAGGCTTCATTGTGCATCTGATTTATCTATTTTAAAATTACTCATATGCATATAAGAAATGCAGAATACTCTGAGTTCTGTTCATGCTCCTTCAGTGTGAGACACAGGTTTAGTCATATTGTTGTTTTTTTTAGTAGATGAAATTGTTGTTTTTTGTTGGTACTATCTGTCCTTAAGTATTTATTGGTATGTCATACATTGTAATGTAAGGATGGCAGAGAAGATGTGCCTTTGAGTTCATCGAAGTTGTAACATGTCTCCTACTAGTTCCCCCTGCCTGCGTAATCTTCTTTTGGAGAAGTGCAATAGATTTATTATGCTAAGCATCTTTTTTATTTTTAATATTTTGTTAAAAGGCTAAAAAGTAAGCATTTGGTTGGCTGACTGACAATTTTGAATTACTACTACCATAACAATGTACTTCACATGTATTAATTTGAAATTTATTAGATTAATTTACCTGTTTAAACATATCTTTACATGAATATGTTTTGACTTCTGCAATTAGCTTTTAACTGATCTAACATTTAAATCGAGTTCATAATCATAGGATATCAGTAAATTCAAAAGAAAAGTCACCTTACCAGTTTCTCATTGCTTGAAAGTTCTATAAGATTTGGTCCTCTGTATAGTTAATAGTATTAAACTGCTTTTATATATCTAGTCACCTCTAGCTGATTCCCACCATGGTGAAAGATTGAAGCAAGAAAGACTAATCTTTAACTTCTTTACCAAAATTGATCTTGAGATGATGGGTGAACCATGCATTATAATTTATTTAATTTATTAGCATAAGAAGAGAATAACAGCAACACCAAAAGTTGAGAGAGAAATTTATTAAATTTATATTACAAGAAAATTAAAATGAATACTCATATGAGGTATGCATGTGAATGCATTAAGCTTAGTAAGTGTACCTTTGTATATTTGAGGAGGAACCAAATAATGAATCCTAAAGTATTCATGATTATTTTTTTCTTTTGTTTTCTCTTCCATTTCTTTTAAGGGTTTCTTGGGAAAATTATAGAAAATGACCTTTAATCTTAATCAACCATCAACTATAGTTATAAAGTCTTTGTAAGTAATGTCTTTGACAATATTTTTTTAGTATTGAAATAAAGTTGGTTGGAGCCTCATATTTAAGTAGAATTTTTTGGTGATGCATTTATTGTCAATGAAAATGCAAGATAGGGAAAATAAGGTTTAAGTATAATTTTCTGGTGGTTTGTTTATTGGATGAATTATTTGGCTGTATGCATGTTCTTTAAAATTAGACAAAAGAAAATTACTTTTACATGTGTGTAACTAGAGTAAAATACTACCACTTGGCACTTGCCTACTTAAGAGACATTGTGCCTTCAATAGCATGGATCTTGTTCGCATTTTCCTTTTATTATATAACATTTTTCTGTTTGTTTGCCTTCATGACTTATGGATTTGCTTGATTTGTTTTGTCCCTAAGACATATGAAATATATACATATAGTTTGGATATTTCCAGCAATTTTATTAGTTTCTTGATAGCTATTGAGTGCTTAATAAAACAGTGAACTCTTTGTTTTTTTTTTCTAGGTGCATGTATGGTTGGCAGTAACTGTAAACTAAACTAACTAGTTGTGTGGTTGGATGTAAATGTAATGTTTAATAAACTTAATAACTAAGTAGTTGTATGGTTGGCAGTGAATGTAATGTTTCATATTACTGTGGCTGGCTACATCATTTGTTTTTCACTACATTTGATTTATTTTAGGACGGAAAGTGTGCTCGCAAGAGGTTTGAAAATGTACCAGTTGTGAAGTGGAAAATAGTTCAACTCTTTGTGCAACCTCACAGGTACGCCATTGAAACTTTTGTCTTGAGTTTTTGTACTATAGTTTTTTAAATGTAGTTTATTTTGTGCATTTATTCCATTTTTTGTGGTGTGGTAGAACATTTTGGTTCACTTTTAGACATTAAGATGGATAAAATTTGGATGCAACTTCAAACTAGATCTCTTCCATATTACGTACAAGGGGTTAAGGACTTCATTTATTTTGCTCTTAGTAATTCCAAATATGAATGCATAATTCGATGTCCTTGTTATAAGTGCAATAATTGGATTGAATGCAGCCCGGATGAAGTTGTAGATCATCTTTTTGTTCATGGGACTATAAGGACCTATGATCCTTGGATATTTCATGGAGAGGAAGTCGTCCGTAGTGATAATGATGTTGATTATAATGAGGATGATGCCTATGTGCATGTTATGGACGGAGAGAATTTAGGACATCATGATAGCACATTGGAAATGCTAAATGACCTAAACGAGGGTTCATATTTTAATGACTGGGTTGGTGAAACCAATTGTGGGTCTTCACATACGAATAACACTAGTCAGTCAACTACATTGGCTAGGTTGTTTAAGGAAATGCTAAAGTGTACTATGGTTTTGTTGTGCTTTTGTTGTGCTAAGGTTTGTATTACGTACTAAGCTTGGATGACAATGGTTTGCTTTCTAGATTTGGATGACAAAATGAATGTGTTGTGCTAAGGTTTGTTTTAGGTACTAGAATTGGATGACATTTGTAAGCTGATTTTCAATATCTATGAAGTTTTTGTTGGAACAAGAACATTAGTGGAACAGATTGGCAGATGGACAAAATGTTGAGAACAATTGAGCTTTGTGTGTGTGAACTACTATGTGTGAAACATATATGTGGATTGACATGTAGATTAAAGTGTACTAATATTGCTTTATGTTACTGTCAATAATGACAAAAACATAGAAAATGAGTGCAATCACCAAGACAAACCGTGCAGCATGAAAGATTAATCAATGTGGAGGAACTAAGTATTTCGCTCGGATTCGATATGATTTAGTAAGATTACTTCTCCTTTTCTTGAATAAGATAAGGTTGTTATATGTGATTGTTATTCGTCTTTGCAATAAAAGCATATTATATATACTAAATCGATAAACAATTTACATTGTAGGGAGATGCAAAAAATGAACAGTTGCTTGGAAGAAAACGACTATGGGAATAGACACATTTCAGCAAGAAAAAGAACAAGTGGGTAGATGAAGTTTCCAAAGAAGTTTATGTAAGTATACATATAGAATGTTAATATAATAGTAAATGATGACTAAGTAGTATGCTAAATTTTATGATAAGCAAGGATGGTTGATATTTGTTTTTCAGCTTTAATATTTATCCAGCAACACATCCCGAAGCTTATGTAACTGTTTTACAGGATAAGGTACTTGAATTAGAGGATGAGACACATGAGGAAGGCGAGAATGAAATGGGGGAGGATGATCTATTTGATATGGTTTTGCCGCCTAAATCTGGCTATGTATGTAGATTAGGTGAAGATGCAAAGCCTTGAAGATCTAAATCTTGAAAGGTTCAAAACGCTTTAAGAGAAGCTAAAAAGGCACGAAAGAGGGAGGATGTAGCAATTCAAAAAGCCGCCAACTTTGAGGTGTAAAATGAGGAATTAAAAGAAAAGCTGAAAGTGTATGAGGATCATCATAACAATTATACGATTGACATAAAGGAAATGCAGCTGCGAATGTACTAATTTGAGCATAATCTACCAACCGAGACAACTCCTAATGATGAAGGTAGTTGTGAATTAACAAGTAGATGGCAATATATATTGTTAATTTTTGTTCCAATAACTTATGTGCCTGAAATTGCTTGACTGATGTGTAGGTTTCCTTATCTTGGACTCAGATTGAATGTGGTATGCAAGTTGATACATTTCTTTTAAGATGCCAGTAAATATTAGTTGAAAGGTCAAATGTTAATATATATTTTTTGAAAATGTTAAGTGCTAACATCTTAACTTGCACAAGTTGTGATTAAGTAGTGAGAAACTGAATTATCAATGCTGAAACTTTACACATATATATATTGTGAATCACATGTTTTGGGATGGTTAAATATAAGTATTAAAGAATATTTTCATAAGTTACATGCAGTTTCGACTTTGTTTGTTGGCTATGGATGCATTATGGAACATATATTTTATTTCAGCACTGTACTCATTAAAATGAATGTGTTCGTAACTAATTAATATGGGAATGATACGTTTTCCATAACAACAGTTATGTAAAACTTCTGTTGTTGATGTAATTAGCCACAAAATTATAAGATTTCGTGGCTAATTGAACCAAATTTAGTAACGAAAATCATTTCGTGACAAAAAAATTATTCAATTAGTTATGAAAAATACTTCTGTGGCTAATGAATACAAATTAAGTAACAAAATCCTCTTCGTGACAAAAATTTGAACTTTAGTAACGAACAAAACTTTCGTGGCTAATTCGAATGAAATTTAGTCAAGGGACATAAATATCATGACTAAAACATTGGAATTAGTAATGAAAAAAATTCTATAACTCATTTATGAAAGAGCGACGAAAGAATTCGTGGCTGATTCATTAACTTTAGCCACGAAATCATCAGTTTCAATAACGAAAACATCTGATTTCAGTTACGCATTTCTTCGTAACTCACGAAATTAACCAAAATTCATGAATTGGCATTCAGTCACGAAACACTATTTTTTTCGTGGCTATGAACTTTCAATGACGCACCTATTGTCATGACGTTATTACGACGTGTTTCCATAACTGAATGTCTTTTGCGACAAAAAAAATAGCCTTCAGTCACGAAAAGTTATTGTAACTGTAGGCCTGATTTCTTAGCTTTTTCATCTACTAGTTTTGAGGGAAGGTCCGAGAAAAATGGCAATGTAATGATACATTATATAAGTTTGGTTCATTACATTTGGTCATTTCTCAAAATTCAATGGACAGAAAAGCTATACATTCACCCAAAAAAAAAAAAAAAACGACAGTAAAACAATATAATATTATAGCCTACAGGCTTTAGCTAAACACCTACTTGTAAAGTTGGAGATTTATAAGTGCGACCTCGGTCGTCTTTGTCTTTTGGCGAAATGGGGAAGCTAAAGTCCCAAACAAAAACGAGAACTACACAAGAATTTCACGGGAAGAACAACCTCCAACGCAGTTATAAAGCAAGAAGGAAACAACTCCACTAGGAGCTTCGTAAAAATAAAAATGAACACCTAAAGAAAAACTATATCTCAAATAAGCTAACCGAAGTAAATTTGTTGAATTTCCGACGCACATGTACATGTGCTCTTTGCAACTTTCAATGATGCCACAACAAGGATGCATAATGTCCACGTCGTTATTAATCCAGTCAATCATAGTAGGCGAATCCTTATCTCTGCAATAGTCTTCTTGAATCCCATTTCCCAAGCCAATTTCAGCCCATGAAATATACACCCAAACTTCTAATAGGATACAGCTAGCATTCCCCAAGTAGGCAATAAAACCAGCAAGCCATTTCCCTGAGTAATCTCATCTGGCACCTCCACAACCAGCTTTTCTTGAACTTTTTTTTTATTACAAATAAAATATAAATGATATATTTTATCAGTTTAATTTTTTAAAATAAAAAATAATTCAATCTAATATCATACTAAAAACTTAATAGTTATAGATTTAAAATTTAATACATCTACCAATTAAAACTAAGAAAAACCTAAAAAGTGCCGAATCAAAAATACATATGGGTGTTCAAATGCTTTCTAAGTGAAGAAGAAAGTGAAAAAAGAAAAAAAAAAAAAACGTCAAACTAAAAACAAAGGCAATGATAGGACATCATAATAAATACCAAACCTTGGATTTTGGGCGATGATGTGATTGCCGTTTTCAGTTCGAAAGCCGACATTCGATTTTGACACCCCAAAATAGACCGATTTATTTTGCATTATTTAATTTTAGAATAGAATAATCCACAAATACACGAACCTATCTCAAAATTACGCGCTACTTTAGCGCGTTATTCATACACAACGATATAGAGTCTGCCACTGAGGATAAGCGATTGTCGTATTTTTAATAAAGCTTGGCCTTAACAGCTATCGGAGCTGAAGTTGTCGCACACCTTCTGTGTAGCCGTCCTTCTCTGGTTCCAAAACCAAAATTTTCAATTGGACCTAATAAATGATCATTTTGATTAAGCCTCAAAAAAGAAAAAGAAAAACATATATCTTCAAAGCTTATGGATTTTTCATTTTTGTCGTCGTTGATTTGTATATATATTTATTGGGTCCGTTCTCTAAGTTTTGTTGAATATTATCATGGTTAAAAAGTAGAAAATGATCCACAAAGACTGATAGTCACAATTTGCAGCAAATTTCTTCCTTCACCTATAATAAGCGTATAGAATTAATTTATGTAAAGCAAATTCTTAAGAGGATTAAAAATGTGGGTCCCTCTTTGATGGAAACTTCACAGAAGCTTCCGTTGCCAATTAGAAAATTTAAAGCTTGAATTTTCTGAAAATTCTTAGAACTGAATATAAAAATGAACATAAAATTAAGAGAAAAATTAGTTATAGTTTGCAAATACAAGTGAGGGTCAATGGCCAACACCAAATGAGTTCAATATATGCCTCAAACGGTTGATTTTTTAATATACTTTTTCTTTTTCTCATAGCTATGAGATACGATATCCTCTGTGGGCCACGTCCCTAGCTGCTAAACATTTATATGAACCAATCTCATTTCAGTTCCTCGGATATACTGAGAGAGACTAACATGGCAGAGAGGAAAATTTCTGAAGCAGAAACGATGATGAATCCGAACCCAGAAAAGAAAGTGGTAAAACCGACCCGAACCGAAGAATCCGAAGGAACTCCAGCAAAGCCATGGTTTAAACCCAAAGCAGGAAGTGTATTTCTAGCACAGAGGAGGCTAGTTAAGACGATGGTTTTCGATTCCATAGTTCAAAGTTTCCCATTTTTTAACTCAGACCAGCCTTCTTCGTCCTCAGATTTACCCAAGATGTCGGAGAAGAAGAAGAGTAAGGAGATTCACCCATACCCACCATACCACTGATAGCGTTTGGATCCTTTTAGCTTACTTGTACCGTAAGAATGCAAGTTGTGTGTATCTGTATTTTGTTGTGTGACTGTTTGTTTGATAGGACTCTGTTATTGCTCTGCCTTCTGTACGAACTACTATGTGGTGTAATTTTGTTGTTTTATGTTTTATTAAGTTCATGCTTTCATGGTTTTGGGTTCTGAAAAAATGAGTGATTTTCTGTTTCTTTTTAATGAAAGTAAATTTAAATTCAGTGGGTTTTTCTAAACTAAAACCCCTCTCCTGCTCTGAGTAAAAACAAGAATTTGTAATCCATGCATTAATAAAGTGACCTTTTTTTAAGGTACTTGGGGTCCCTAAATCTCCCCTAAAACCGAGATTGCACTTTTTCTAAGGCAATAGAACTACCATTCATTTTTTTCCATTTCTTTAAATGCTTTTTTCATTCAATGAGGAAATTAAAATGATTTTGATGGTGGTTTTTTTGCATTGCGTTTGGAAATTGATTTAAACTGAGCTCCATTGATTGATTAGATTTCCGACCAAAAATGAAAACAAAAAAGCAAATTACCTTCGAGTTCTAGTAACAGGCATAGGAAATTGGTCAGTTTTTATAGAAAACGTTAACGGTGTCAAATCTTTGTAATTGACATAGCATATCCCTCCAAGTTTTGGAAGCATTTTGAAAACATGTTTTCATTTCTGACAATTCTATCAAGTTGTCTAAGACTGTGACTTGGGACTTCCAAGTCCTTCCTGTGCGATTGGGGACCCCAGAAAATACGTCTCTTTCTCATAAAATCTCTAAGGCAGTTCACATTTCAGACGAAATTAATTCTTTCAAATTTTTAAAATAAGTCATAATTTTCAAATATTTGCTTGCTTACACTACCTGTCCATGCTAAACCCAAAATCCACAAGCTTATCATTTAGCAGGGCTACTAAGAGTTGGGTCTCTTTCTTGGACAGGGCATCAAGTATATGTATATATACCGATCAATCAATTTCTAAATGCTGTAGATTCCACTTCCTCATTAATTTATCTTTAATCGGAATCATTAGAAACTCATTTTTCATAAACTCAATACCTAAACTCGAATTTTTCACATTTGGCCCCGCAATTACGTTTTTTTTAACTGAAACATAATGATAAATCAAAAGGAAACTGAAAAGTATAGCTCAAACAGAATAATGATTATTATTATTATTATTATTTATTCTTTTTGGGGCCAAAGCAGAAAAACTTTTGTGGTGCAATTTTTTCTTCAAACACAACTTCATTATCATATAACAAGACCCTTCTAACCTTTCTTCTTTTCATATATGAGTCATCATGGTCAAGGACTTTAGACGAACATTTAGTAGTAATTTTCTGATACAGGAAAATGACAAAGCCCCCCCACCCTTTTGATAAGAAAGGACCATTTGGTTGCATTTATGGAACTGCTTACTAAACCTTCTTCTTTTCATATATGTGTCGTTACTTTTAGTACTAATTTTCTGATCTTGGTTTTCCACCCCTTTTGATAAGAAAGGACCATTTTGGTTGGATTTATGGAACTGCTTACTTTTTGGAACGTCTCCAAAAGCAAATTTGAGCAATCAAACGATTTTTCTCTCCTCTCTTGCTTTACACCGTCGGTTTATGATTATTATTTGGAAAATGAACCAGACCCAAATTGCATCAACCATGTGCCATGTTTTCTTTTCTTCTTTTGCCCAAAACAAATCCTATTTTTTAGCTAATTGTGGACAAGCAACCAATATCCTCTGCTCAACCTAAAAAAAAAAGACTATAGTTTTGTGATTTTTGAAAATCTATGACTTAATAGAATAGGGTGATTTACCAAATATAAAACACTAAAGTATCATTAATTTGCTATTAAATCGGCTTATCTATATCCTCCTGATTCATGGTGCTTGGTGGATCCAAAAATATAATTAATCTGCTATGAGTCACAGTCACATAGTCGTTTTTCAAACTTTACCTTTACGAGATTCCTTGCTTCCATTGTTATAAGTCTATTATAAAAAAGAAAGGAAACGTCTGGTCTATTACGTATATTTTTAGTGGACCAAGTCCAAAAACATCAAACTGTCATTCAGACGAATATTGGAATGAGGGATTAAGAGGCAAAAGTAACACCCATTTTAATGATTACCTGTACTAAGGATTATATTTTTTCCACATTGTTATGATTAACTAAAGTCATTTTTGCATAAACAAACACAGTAGCAAAATGTGAATAAAATAGTATATATCATTTGCAAATTTACTTTTTTGCAAGTTAAAAACCGAGATTATGAAAACATGCCAGTGAATAGTTACATGAGAATCAGATTTCCATAACTATTTAATTCCTAATTTCTAACCAAGACTAAACACTCTAATTATGTGGGGTGTTTAAAGGCTAACTACTCAAATGTATTATGCTTATAATTACAAATTTGGATTAGCATTTTCATCTACTTTGGGGAAAGGAGGAGGAAAAGATTAGCATTTTCATCTACTTCGAGGAAATGTAGGAGGAAAAAAAAATGGCAATGTGTTGGCTTGTAGGATTGGCATAAAGTTGATTGATGGATCATTTTTCCCTCGTTCAAAGGAAAGAAGGGCTATAGGCTTTTAGACACAAACTTGTACCTTTCATGTGAAGCAGAAACTTGCAACTTTCATGGCCATCAAACAGGTCAAAAAGGGATGAGATTTATAAGTGGGGTCCTCATGTCAAATAATCAATCTTTGATTCTTTGGTTCCTCCGACTTTATTATAAATTGATTTATTTATTGTGGAATGGACGCAGAGTTGTTGTTTTTTTTGTGTGAATTGGACGCAGAGTTGTTGAAGAATTAAAAGCGGTCACTTTCACTTTGTTGATCTATTAAAACATTTATTTTGATATGTTACTGATTTCTTTTAATATTTGATTTATTAATCATGGGGAATCATTACTACAAAGTTTAATTGATTTTCCTTTTTTTTGTTGAAATAAAGATTTAACTCATTAATCATGATGGCCGTTAATTAATATTAGAAGAGTAGATTAACCTTTTAAATAATAAGAAGATATAACTTTCAACGGAAATCATATAAAACCTACCAGGTGGTAAACTATGGAGCCTGCCGGGAGGTTTTTTCTTTTATTTTATTTTTTAGACCAAATAGTTTCAAATTTTATAAAATTCAAAATTAAAAAAGAATTATAACATATCTTATTGTTATATTTTGTATAACAATTTTTTTTTTTTGGTTAAGTCCACCAGTCCCAAAGGATATAAAAATTTAAAGAAAAAAAAATCCACCTAGGATCTATGGTGTATCCACAATGTGGATTTTATATCATTTTTATAATTTTCAAATGGATAATATATATATATATGCTGATATATTTTTTCTTTTGCAATATGTCAAATTTCATACATTGTGTGAAGTTGATGAAATTTAATTTTTTTTGAAAATGACTTCTTTGGTCGTTCAGCTTTACTGAGTATTTATATATTCACTCACATTGTTGTTTGAAAAAAAATCTTTATATATATATATATATTTGCTATCGAGTCCAATAGTTAGGCTCTATAAGCTCCCTAACAAAAATATTTTTTTTTATAGAATATTTATTTTGATTTAGGTTTTATAGCACATAAGACTATTGGGTTAAAAAAAAAACAACTAAAGAAAATGTTATACACAACACAACAATCGAATATATTATGATATATTTTTATTTTATCTTTTTTAGTAGATTTTAGAGCATTGAGAAAATATTTGGTTAAAACAAAAAAATTAAAAATTAAAAATCAAGAAAAAAATATATATTGGGTTCTATAAGCTCTTCAACATGTGAATTTTATAGCATAACTCTTTTATATATATATATATATATATATATTTGAATATTAACAAAACAAAATGTGCAACGCGTGTCGATGCAATTAAGTAACCATTAGTTTTAGCATAAAACGAAAGTGAATTCACATTGAATACAATATTATAGCATCTCCAATAGAATGTAGATTGCTAAAGTTAATATGTCAAATAAGCAAATATAGATATTGTTTTGAAAAAAATACACTCCAATAGTAATATTTAAAATGAATTTAGAGTTGATGAAATTTAAACATTATCAAAATGAATGTTTATTTTTGAAGACTCTTTCACACATTGTTTTTTCTTAAGTTTGAACACAAGGTGAACGACGCCTAATGAACTTAAGTTTGTATGGAAGTAAATAAAGAACCAAACTTTAATATTTTTTCCTTCTCAATAAACTTATTGTTTAAATAAATAAAATAAAAATATATTTTCTAACAGCTTAAAATTTTAAAATTAATTGTAATTTAAAATAGTATTATAACTAAAAATTTAGAGTTTTTGAATCATGATTTAACAACTTTGAATATACATGTAAAAGACTCAAATAGAATAACATGTAAAGACCTCCTAAGCTATCAACTTAAACTTATTGTTTTCCTCCAAAAATGAAAAAAAAAAAAACAAAACAAAAAGCTTCAATTAAGTTGCATTTCGAGTGAATTATGACCCCACCATGAGTCAGTAGAAATTCCTGGAAGTTTGATTTCAGAGAAAAGAGTTTCCACTTTTAAGGGTAGTTCAAAATCTCATCCACAAAATCTCAATGCTAGGAGAAGAAAATAAAATTGAATAAGAAATTGGGTAGTGGTAGGCCCTTTTTTTTTTTTTTTTTTTTTTTCTTTCCCTCTAACCAGCAAATTGTCTAATGTACTTTACTTTTGTTAAAAAAATATATATTTTCTTGTATTATTGTAATATTATAAGCATTAAATTATAAATTTTAAAACAATAACAATACATTATGATATATAAATTTTAACTCTCAAATTTAAAAATATTCTATTGGGCACAACAGTCAATAGGCCTTACTGAGAATTATCGGAACAATGAAAAATCTGAGACTTTAAGATATCACTGGACAAATGTGATTTCTGATGTACAAGATCCCTTTCGCATGGCGAGTACAGAGCATACTTGCAGCATCTCAAATGTTGATGAACATACTATAGTAGAGGAACTTGGAGAAAGAAATAGAGAATTTAGCCAGAAATATTTTTTGCAAAACACACTGAAATTTTATTTCAAATTTTCCTTCTAATTACAACTGAGAACCAGAGCTCCTTATATTGAAGGAGAAAGGAAACAACATCATTACAAAACTAATCTTTTACACTTGGGAAAGCACAAAGCAGAAATCAAAAAGCAAAAGCAAAAAGCCACCAAAAGCAACAGAAAGTGGCCGAAAGCAAAAAATACAGGAATCACATGCTATTTTTTCCTGGGGATGTGTTGAGATTTTTGTAGTTTGAGTAATCAGAATCAAGAGATGATCCACGGCCAAAAATTTTCCACCAAGGCATGGTAGAAGGGTCAGTGGGGCTTGTAGGACCGACATTTTCAGCAATGAGCATGTCGACGTCTTCATACGGATCTTGGGAATCTTGGAAGTATTCCAGGGGAAAAGCTGGAAAGTCTTCTTCGTATGATCATAACATCATACAGGGAACAAGTTGAGTCATGGCGGGCTTGTGAGCCAACCTTGATTTGCAGCTTCTCCTGATGAGTTGATGGATGTCTAATCTTGGGGGAGGAGGAGACTTTTTCCATGGAGGAATCCATGGGGAATCTAGATCATCAGGGTGGTATCTCCTGGGAGCAGAAGGCAGCTTGCACTTAGAAGTAGTTTTACGTCTTCTGGGAGTGTAGTCTTCATTATCCGAATCTTCGTCACAGCTGCAATCTGGGTCACATTTTTCTGGAGCAGTATCTCAGATAAAATGACCATTGATTTTGTTTACATATATCTTTTTTCTGTCTGGGCAGAATTGAGAAACGAGAATTTTTGTTTCCGAACTGATCAGAAGGATTGCCATGGACTAGGCAAAACGGAGGGACTCTGAAGTAGAAGCCTCGAAGTCAGGAATTTCTTCAGGAACTTTATAAGTTGTTTGGACAATACCATCAGGTAGTCTCAGGAACGAAGAAACAGGAGCTTGGAGAGTCATTGGAGTTTCCTGGAACTATTTTTGAAGCTTTTCATAATTAGTCAGCCAAGTAGAAGGCATCCTCTTCAGCAATTCTTCTCTGCAAAGGGCAGGAGGGAATTGGACAATGGAAGGTATGTGAGGCTGATTGGTTAAGACAAAGATAGGTCCTTTATTTTCAACAGGAAGGCAGAGGTTTATAGCATGATCTTGAAGCCTATAAACAATCTGGTGGTGGATGGTACTGGCATAAGCTGATCCAATATGAGGAGCTCCTTAAATCTGAACCTGTATTTGAAGAGCCGTAGAAAGATTTGGATCCCTAAGTGGCATATTGAAGTTGGGATAGAAGGTAAGCATGATGCTACCACTGTTTAGAGATGTTGTGGCAGATCCTATAATAGCATGTTCATATGTCATGAAAGTTCTGTTAAAGAGGGACACCCAGGAGGTAGCAAAAATGTTTTGCTGACCATGAAAATTGAGAACGAGAAGAATGGCTCCGAAATGAAGGTGAGAATATCCTTCATTTATCCATTGATCGATGAGATCTTGGGGAATCTCTAGAGTGATATATTGTTCTGTTTTTGAAGCAGGAACAAGACAATGATCCAGTCCAGTTGACTGGATGAGCTCTTTAATATGAACTTGCCTGGGAGAGATAAGCTGTCTAATGGATATTTTGTGTCTTTTGAAAATGGAATAGAGACTGATAACAGGATGTTTGGAGATGTCTATATGAGCACCTTTTGGAATATAAGTATATTCCATAAGATTGGTGATAGATCAAGAATGAGTAGTGACTTTTTGGGCAGGTATAGAAAGAGTAGAGGAAGATGTTCTAGGGAGAGAATCATCAAAAAAAGATGGGGATTGAGAGGAGGATGGTGGAAAAGGAATAAAACTACTGGTAGATCTATGAGCAGGTTGCATGGTAAAAGAATTATTTCTCATTGTTACCAAAACTATAGAATGTTCATCAAGCTCAGACACAATAAGTACGTGGCATTTTTGTACCGATACACGAGGTTTGAAGTCACAAGGACAACTTCTTCTAGGTACTTATTTTCAGCCAATATACTTACACATGTACGAGGTTATGTTCTGATACCATGAAAGATTAGGCGTTTCAACAGTTCCGGATAACACCCATGCCATGAGACACAAAGCCAACCGTCCTATTATTCCCAAATAGGAATAGGTGAGTTTTTTTCCTAATCTACTCAAAATATAGAATTAAATTATTGCTATCTTTCATTTAATTCTTTATTATGTAGATTTTGTTATGCAACCTTTTTACAAAAAGCAGAAAGGAGGCTCGTCAATCATGATGTGGCATTTAGATTTAACCGTGGCCGCTTTACTATAAATTCTAGGCTGTTCGGTAATGAAATTCCTATTATTATTAAAAAAAATGAAAAATCAATGCATCCATATCCATAATATGATAATATGCAATACAATCCACTGCCCAGGAATTCTAGATGAGTTGGTGAGGGCCTCAGTCTTTGGCCAAGAGAACCAAGGTTTGAGTGCTCTCATTGCCTGGGTCGGAGGCTCAATTTATTAGCTGAACTAAGCATAAAAGCAGAATTGCTGAGGATATACCAACCTCTACTCCTTCGATCCTTTTTTATTCACAAAAAAAATTGCAATACAACCCACTGCCAATTTACAAAAAGAAAAATATAACTCACTGCCATTCTTGTCAAACTTTTTCCAACAAACTTATCTGATTCCTCATCAGAAGTCACTAATAAGTATGCCCCACACCGATTTGATCTCCACCAATGATCCCCTACCAATCTATGAAATAGTACACTATAGGGTATATATATATATATATAATTTCTGAATTCTTTAATTTCTGAAATCTGATGTAAAGGGATGGTTTGGTGCGAGACAGAATTAATGGGTATAAAGTTGGGCCAAAAAATATGGGCCACGTAACCAATTTGCAATGGAAAAGTCTTTCTTCCTGTATTCACCAAAAAAAAGTCTTTCTTCCTGCATTTGTCTATTCCACTGTGAATTTCTTATTTTACAACAATTAGATTTTGCTATAAATAGACTAGGAGTACGAATATGCGAGATGAAGAGCACTGCCACGTTACGTGCTGGTGGCTGGTTTGATTTTGATTTTTTTTTCTTGGTTTTTTTTTCCCTTTTTTGGCTGAGGTAGAATATAGACGAAAAAAAAGACCAGATTCATTGCCGTTTAAATTAAAATTTGCTTTTAGATATAACAAAAATATATTTCTTAATTCGTGCCAAAATAGGAAGAGGACTTTTCCAGCTTCTTTGAGGATTATGAATAGTATACTGTAGGGTATATGTATAAATAGTATACTGTAGGGTATATGTATAAATATATATATATATATACTTAATTTCCGAATTCTGATGTAAAGGGACGGTTTGGTGGGAGACGGAATTAATAGGTATAAAGTTGGACCAATAAGTATGGGCCACGTAACCATATCATTTGCAATGGAAAAGTCTTTCTATTCCACTGTGAATTTCTCATTTTACCAGAATTAGATTTTGCTATAAATAGTCTAGGAGTACGAATATGTCAGATGAAGAACACTGCCACGAAACGTGCTGTGGCTGGTTTGATTTTGAATTTTTTATTTTATTGGTTTGTTTTGTTTTTTCCCCTTTTTTGGCAGAGGTAGAATTTAGTCGAAAAAAAGATCATATTCATTGCCGTTTCAATTAATTTTGCTTTTAGATATAAGAAAAATATATTTCTTAATTCGTGTCAAAATAGGAAGAGGACTTTTAATAAAAATAAATTGGGAGAAAGGACATAAGTTCTGTTTTTTTGTTAAATTATGTCTTGCCCTTTACAAACTGACAAGCTCCACCAAAACTAAAAGACAAAACAGTGTCTTGTTTACACACGTTGACGAAAGTACATCTAAATAAAAATTATGTAATTATTATTATTTTTTTCTTCCAGCTTCTTTGAGGATTATTACCAGCCATGACCTGTCGGTATCACGGAAGGCAGCCCCATGTCAAGGTTATGGAAACTGTAAAGAAACTTCCTATTGCCTTTTTCTAAATTATTTTATTAAATCTGTCTTCTTACATTAAGATCAGCCTATTTATATACTTTATAGGAAAAAAAAAAAAAAAAAAGTAGAGAATGCTAATGCGATGCTAAAAGCATTTTCAAAGAAAAATGTGAATAATGCACAATGATTTTAAAATTTTTTTAAATATTAATGTGTACAAAAATTATTTATAGTTATTAATTAATTATATATTTTATTAAGTATTTTTAGTAAATCTGATTTTTTTTTAAATTATTTTTTTGAAAACTTAACAATGTCTGACATAACTTCCAGAAATAGACATTAATTTTGACAATGTCAAAATCAAGTCAGTTCAACATTAATTATAAACATTTACATTGGAGAATACTTTTTCAAAATAATATATATATGCTTATGTGACATATTAATTTTAACAATCCACATATCATTATAAATGCTCTAAGTTTGGCATATGGTTCGTTATATTCAGTTAGTTAATTTTTTTTGGATAAATTAAGAAAAAAATTTAGCACCAGAGACATTAAATCATGAGTGGTATCATTAACTAAAATGTCCCAAAGGAATAATGATTAGTTAGTTAAATAATATAAACTTATCACCCTTAGTCTCTTTCTCTTCATATAGGATGGTTTTAACTGTCAAGTGGACTTAGCTTTTTCTTTTTTATCTTTTTTACATTAGCACCATTTTTGGAAACCGGTTGTTTGCATATTAAATTTAGTTAGCTCCTCTAAATAATATTATCTTCCTTTCTTTTCCAATTTTCATCTGAAATTTTAAATAATTTCTTTGTTTTTTAATGGTATTAGAAGATTTAACAGTAATTAAGTTCAGAGTTGGGCTATTCCAATGGAGGAAAACTAACCAAGTAGTATTTTGAATTGCACTCTGAAAGTTGAAGGCTGCCATACTTTCTAAGAATAAATTGTATACAAATGAAAAGAGAAAAAAAAAAACACAATTTATATTTTTTTTTGGGCGAATAAAACAAATACTTTATTATAATACCATTAACATTAAATTATAGATCCTGCATTATAGAACAATGCAGCATTGGATTAAAATTCAAACTCCGTAAATTTGAAAGTTAGGACACCTAACTACCATATCATTTGTTGGTGCCCATTGTTTTCCAAATAACGAAGTGAAAAAGAAATGGCAAGTGCATTAAAAAGTCAGCATCAGGACGAAAATTAAAGAAATGGCAAGCGCATTAAGAAGTCAGCATCAGGACGAAAATTAAAGAAAACGGAAAACAAAGCCGAAGAAATGACAACATAAATTCTAAACCTTGGATCTTGTGCAATGATGCGGTTTCGGTTTTCAGTTTAGAACCTGTCATGCACAGATAGTGGTGGTCACCCACCCTCTATCCAAGCTAGAAATAAATATAATATTATTTCGAAAAATACATATTTACGTTGGGTCAAAACGTACGCGCATAGCTGGCCACTGCATTTTAAGGTTGACCCAATTCTGAGATTGTCGTCCTCTTTCAGGGACCATATTTTATCTCCGACCAAAATAAGTTATTTTTCTTATTGAATCCCGAGAAAAAAAATTAAAAAAAAAAAAACAAAACAAAACAAATCCTATGGTTTCATTTTGCTTTAATTCCGTACGTAGATTTTAAAAATTAACTTAAATCAAGTTTAAAATTTTAAATTTGTAATAATAATCTGCAGTTTATATATGCATGTCCGATTACTTTTAAACGTTTGTCAAACTATTATTGAAAAAATATATATATACTTTAAATCAAAGGTAAAATAGTAATCGCATACAAATGCAGAGGCTACAGATGTATTGTTATAAATTTAAAATGCTAAATTTAATTTAAGCCAAATTTCAGAAGCTGCAGTTGAAATTAACCTTTTCATTTTTTATTCATGACTTTCTATGGCAACTTATGTTTTGGGAGTTTTTAAAATAATTGTACTGAAATAATTTAATCTGTAAAAAAATAATATTATTTATAAATAAAATAATATTATCTAAAAATAAAATAATATTGTTCATATATTAATTTATTAAATTATTTTATTTATGGATAATATTATTTTATTATAAATTTTAGTAATGTTACTTCATTTATTAATAATATTATATTATTTATAGACACTGTTACTTTATTTATAAATAAAATTATTTTATTTATAGATATCGATTAGTATAGTAAAAATATTTTACTGGTTAAACTGTAAAAAATTTAGGACCTTGTTCCTCGCTATTTTTTATTGATTAGCCATTCATTAAAAGTGGAAAATGATTACCAGCTTGCATTCATTATGGGTATCGTAGATGGGAAACATCTCCGAAGCATCGCTACCCAATCAGAATATTTGGAATTTAATTTTCTAAAATTCAATATGAAATTGAAACACTTTAGGAGATATTAAAACAAGTCAAGAACGGATAGTAAAATACAATATGCAGTTTGCAAAGGCCTGACCAAGAAAGGACCGGAATCCGGGATTGTCCGGTCTGGACCGAAATCTAGAACTGCCTGATGGGGGTTAGAAGCCGGGACTGTCCGGGTCGGGCCAGAACTCAGGTCATGCTAGAATCCGGGATCATCTGGTCGGGACCAGAATTCGGAATTGCACGGGTCAGGTCTGGAACCCGAGACTGCCCGATCAGGCTGGAACCCGGATCCTCCTGGATTGGGCTAGAACCCAGGTTCCCCCGATCGAGGCTGAAACCCAGGACCGGCCGAGTCAAGCTGAAAATCAAGTTGAAACCTGTTTATATTTATTTGTAAAATTTTAAAAAAAAAATAATGGTTACCAAAAATAATTAATATTTGTTAAAAAAAAATCAAAAATAGTTGTTGTTTTTTATTTTTTTTCTTTTAACAAAAACATAAATAAAAATCAAAAAAATAAACTATAAACCATAAATCATAAATCATAAACAAAAACTAAAAATAAAAATCGAATAAACAGACCTTTAACCATTCAGTTTAAAATAGAAAAAATAAGCTTAAAAATAAATGTGAAAAAATATTAAAAAATTGTACAGGGTCATTTCGAGCGGTCACTGCAAATTTAATAAATTAATATAAAATTTTAACGAATTAATCATCAAAACCCTGGTCAATTATAGGCTATATTTGACAGAGCATTATTATTAAAGTTAATCACATTGAAAAATTTTAATTATATTGGATGTTAGAAAATAATATTTTAAATATTTTTTTG